>SKCR01039161.1:0-61429 GCA_019454045.1 Zanthoxylum bungeanum | reverse complement strand
TTGACTAAAGGTTCTTGGCCTTCTCGAATTTCCCTTCTCAACTGTCTGATGGTTCTTTCAATTTCTGGGTCAAGCGGTCGTAGTTCAAAACTTCTAGTTCGTCTCATGAAGTTTCTGAAAACCTGAAACACAAGAAAACAAAAACAATAAGTAAAAAAAAATTAGATACAAGTAACGTATCTAACCCCTAAACTAATAGTAAAAGATAAATAAGTCCCCGGCAACGGCGCCAAAAACTTGACCGGCGTAAACACACACGTATAACGC
Source organism: Zanthoxylum bungeanum (assembly GCA_019454045.1). NCBI lineage: Eukaryota > Viridiplantae > Streptophyta > Magnoliopsida > Sapindales > Rutaceae > Zanthoxylum > Zanthoxylum bungeanum. The sequence goes on along the minus strand of SKCR01039161.1, from coordinate 61,162 downwards.
AAGCGCACGTATCGTTCAAGTAGTATAAAAAGTATCGATCCCACGAGGACTTAATATCTAAACTATTAATTTTATGAAGTCAAATGATTACTAGTATCTAACGGATTGATTGATTGATTTGAAATGGTGACGATTCTAAATTTAAAAACAAGTAAATAAGATTGTTGAAAATAATTTTTAAGAAAATTCAATATTAAAAACTATCTAGGGTTGTGATTTCTTCCAATATCATTTTAAAGATGAAGTGGTTATCTTAAAGTTGGGTAATATATTGATTTATTAACCTGGAACACTAAATTATGTGTAAGCCTCTGTCGATGGTCAGACACAAATACCCAGTTTAACCCAATTGAACCATATGACTATGTCAACCAAATTATCTGGATTCATTAAGTTTAAGTTCCAATTATGGCTACCCCCGTCCGACAGGTATATGTCTATCCTGTAAGGAAATCCATTAAGGGGTTATCTATCTTCAAGGAAGATCGTGGGCAATTGAGTCTAAGGTCTTAAACTTAAAATCCCTATGTCTAGTTCATTTTAAGTTTACCTGATCAATTTTATTAATGGCCAGTTAATTAAAAAACATTAAGATTAAGACTCAATAAATAAAACTTTATATTACCCAAACTATAATCTAACCCCTTATAAACCGGTGATATTAGAATTCATCACAACCCTAGATAACTTATTTAGTTACAACACATAACTAGGGCTGGTAAAAACTTGAAAGTAAAAGACATGAAGTAAAAATGCGGTAAAGTAAATACTGGAAAGTAAATTACAATAAAATAAAATGCTAAGGTAAAAGGAATTACTTTTACTACTACTAATTTAGATATCTCCCATAAAATAATATATAAACTTGTGATAATATTACCAACCGACCAATCTGGCGGTATCCTGATTAAGTCAAATTAAGTCCAACCAGCCATTAAGGCGGTAATATTTGTCCATAAACCAGCCATAAAGGCGGAACCAAAATTAAATTACCAACCGACCAATCTGGCGGTATCCTTGATTAGTCAGGTTTAAACCAGATTAAAATTAAATTACCAACCGACCAATATAGTGGTATCCTTTTTAAGTCAAATTTTAAATAGTGAATATATTATTTTTAAGGGAGATTAATCTAAATAGCAATAGTAAAAGAATTACCTTTCACCCTAGCTGGGGAAGTTACCTCCTCATGGTGAATAGTAAAAACTGTAAAAAGTAAAGAAAGTAAATTACTATTATTACAGAACGTAATTAAAATTATTACAAAACTAAAAACTAAAAATTAAAAGAAACTTAGAGAGAGAAGAACTCCCTATTTACATCAAAGAAGGGAGAGAGAATGGTACATCTAAAACTGAAATTTGAAGCTCTATTTATAGGCCTCGGTGGGGTTCCAGCGTCGCGAGGCCAGGGTCTTTGGCGTCGCTACGCCAGCTTTTGTCGACGTGGCACGCTCTGGTTCGTCGGTTTGCAGATTCTGGATAAGCTGATAAGGTGACACGTGGCGAGGTGGTTGGGCTTCAATTATTGTGACACGTGGCGGCTTCTGATTGGTCGATGAGATTCTTATCCGCCACATGTCAGATAAGGATTAGATACTCAATGATTGATGCTGACGTGGCGGTGACGTGGCGACACGTGGGAAAGAGACTGTCGGCACCGTAGGATTGCGACACGTGGCACTTCCTGATTGGCTGATGATGACGTGGCGTTGAGGTGGCAGTTTGACTTGGTCAACCTGGTGATGTGGCTGATGACATGGCAATGACGTGGAGTGACACGTGGTACACGTGGCGATGATGACTGTCGGCACCGTAGAATGTCCTTTTCATCCAATTTACACTGTTTTGGCCCAAATCACCTCCAGAATGTCCTGAAACTTTATTTATCTACAAAATAACACAAAACACATCAAAATATTAACAAAACTCAAGAAACTATACAAAATATTTGGTTAAATGAGTGGGAAATAGTGATATAAATACCACTCATCATCTATTCAATAATTAAACATATTGAACCATTTATGAACAATTCCTACAGCAATCATATATGCTGTTAAATTTGTACTGTGCACTGTTAACCATTGATTTCGACTTTGTTGTGTGTGACCTTTTGGGTTCCCCTCAAATTGGACATAAAATGAATCGTGATAATTTAATCGAACATAAATTATCCTCTGATAAGATGGTCGTTCGATTTCAATGACCAATGTTGACATCTAGCAACATGCCAAGGCCCTCAAATGAGAAGGAAAGATATATACCCATTATGTATGTGATTTACATATGATACGGTCTCTCGCCTCACTGTATCCCCACCGTTTGACCTAGGGTATGGAAAATGTCTACCCATATAGTCAAAGGTATGATGTTGATAGTGTCATGAATCGTGCTAACCCAGAATCTCACATGATTCTTCCGTTGCAGCCACAATATCAAGCACTAATCGCACATATCAACCCGCAAATTGGAATACTACTCTTATAAGAAAATATTATCCGAGAGAGTGGCGATTCTCTGTTGTATCTTTACAAACTTCATGTGCTTCAACAAATGACCCAATCATACCCTTATAACCGGATATTTTGAACCGGGGAAGGAGAATGTCAAAGTTATTTGATCCATACATAAGATTATAAAGACCTCAAGTCTAAGGACTAGTCATACAATCGATACATGAAAGTTCTCACAGACACATGGGATATACACTCCATGTGAAAACTTTCGGCGGTCAGTTTGATGGACATGAGCAACTCATGCATCCATGTGATACACCAAGCAGACGAATCTCTGCTAGTAGCCTATGAGATCGGCTACCCCACTTAAGGGGGAATCATATCATCATGCTAGTCTCTCCGCTTTGTGAACGCCCAGGTTATTCACAAAAATATGACTAGGAACGTTTAAGAGTAATGATTCTTATACGGCGTGGATTCCATCATCTTATTACTCCAAGGGCTTTATTACAGTGTTTGATGATTCATATAAGTTATGTAAGACACGTATAATAAAGATTGCCATTTTATTAATTAATGAAAATATTACAAATACATGTACATATAGCCCATCCACAAGTTGGGTATAGGGCATATCCTTAAAAATCTCCCACTTGCACTATAGCCAACTACTATGAATCTGGAAACCATACTCTCGGGTGTGCCTATCATGCTTTTATTGAGTCAGCCCTTTAGTCAGAGAATCTGCAAGATTATCTTCTGTGGGTATTTTCTCTATAATAACTTCTTTTCTCTCAACAATCTCCCTGATGAGATGAAATCGCCTAAGTACATGCTTGGATTTCTGGTGGGACCTTGGTTCCTTTGATTGAGCAATGGCGCCCGTGTTGTCACAATATATCGTGACACCATTCTTTATCGCGGGAAGCACTTCCAGCTCCGTGATGAACTTCTTTATTCAGACTGCTTCTTTAGCTGCCTCAGATGCTGCAATATACTCGGCTTCAGTGGTGGAGTCCGCTGTAGTTGACTGCTTTGAGCTTTTCCAACTGACAGCATCGCCATTCAAAGTAAACAGATATCATGTTTGTGATCTGCTGTCATCTCTATCAGTCTGAAAGCTTACATCACAGTAACCAGTGATTTTTATCTCAGAACAATCTACGTATGTCATAAACACATCCTTAGTTCTTCTCAGATACTTGAGGATTGTTTTGACAACTGCCCAATGTTGCTCACCAGGATTTGCCTGATACCTGCTCGTTATGCTAAGAGCATAAGAGACATCAGGTCTTGTACATAGCATGGCGTACATGATCGATCCTATTGCTGAAGCATAGGGGATTATACTCATACGCTCTCTATCTGAAGGAGTATGTGGACATTGCTCCTTAGATAATTTGATTCCATCACAAGTAGGTAAATTACCTCTTTTGGAATCTTCCATTTTGAATCTTTTCAAAACTTTATCTATGTACGTAGATTGAGAAAGTCCTAACAACCTCTTAGATCTATTACGGTAGATCTTAATGCCGAGGATGTAGGCTGCTTCTCCCAAATCTTTCACGGAGAAATTCTGAGATAACCATTGCTTGGTGGCTTGCATCATGGGAATATCATTCCCGATGATTAATATGTCATCGACATATAATACAAGAAATACAACAGCACTCCCACTACTTTTCCTGTAAACACAAGGCTCATCTACATTTTTTATGAAGTCAAATTCTTTGATTGTCTCATCAAATCGTATATTCCAACTTCTGGAGGCTTGCTTGAGTCCATAAATGGATATTTTAAGCTTGCATACTTTATTATGATCATCCTTAAATGCAAACCCCTCAGGTTGTGTCATATAGACTTCCTCTACGAGGTTCCCATTAAGGAAAGCTGTTTTGACATCTATCTGCCAAATCTCATAATCAAAGTGTGTAGCTAGTGCCAGTAAAATTCGAATGGACTTTATCATTGAAACAGGCGAGAAGGTTTCGTCATAGTCAATTCCTTGGATTTGTCTATATCCTTTCGCCACCAACCTAGCCTTATAGGTTTGGATGTTGCCTTCTACATCAGTTTTACGCTTGTAAATCCACTTGCAGCCTATGGGTTTTATCCCTTCAGGTGCATCCACCAAGTCCCAGACTTGATTATGATACATAGAGTCTATTTCGGATTTCTTCGAATTTCATGGCCTCAAGCCACTTGACTGAATCAATGTCACGCATTGCTTCTTCATAACTGGTGGGATCGTCATTATCAATGACCTGATCATGTTCCTCATCAATATGGAAACCATATCTTTCAGGCTCATGTCTTTCCCTACCAGACCTTCTAAGTTCATAACCTTGTGGTTATTCCATCGCTGCCCTTTTGATGGGCATGGGGTTTAGTTCTTTGTTAGTTTATTCTTCTCGTACCTCATCAAGGTCAAGTCAACTCCCACTATGTTTCTTGAGAAGGAATTCATTCTCTAGAAATTTAGCATTTCGTGAGACAAATGTTCTTCATTCATTTAAGATGTAGAACACGTATGCTCTTGAGTTCAAGGCATATCCTACAAACTTACATTTAACTACCCTATCATCCAATTTGTTAGTTTTTGTGAGCTTAACATATGTGTTACATCTCTAAACTCTTAGATAACTAAGACTAGGACGTTTCCTAGACCATAACTCATATGGTGTTTGACTAACAGTCTTGGAAGGAACTTGGTTTAGTAGTAGTGTTGCAGTTTCTAAAGAAAGACCCCAAAATGAAAGAGGTAGATCCGTGCCTGGCATCATTGATCAGACCATATCTAATAATGTCAGATTTCTGCTTTCAGAGACCCCATTATGCTGTGGAGTTCCCGGAGGAGTCCACTGGGAAACAATGCCATTTTCTCTCAAGTAATCTTGAAATTCGTCGCTTAAGTATTCACCACCTCGGTCAGACCTTAGTGACTTAATACTTTTATTAAGCTGGTTTTCTACTTCAGGTTTGAAGACTTTGAATTTCTCAAAGGCTTCAGATTTGTATCGCATAAGGTACATATACCCATATCGCGAGTGATCATCGATAAAGGTAATGAAATAGAAGAATCCACCTCTAGCGGTGACTGACATTGGTCCGCATACATCATAGTGTATGAGTTCTAATGTCTCCGTTGCACGCTGTCTTTTACCTTTGAAGGGTAATTTGGTCATTTTACCAAGTAAACAAGACTCACAAGTTCCATAAGGTTAATATTTGAAGGGTCTTAAATACCCATCCTTATGTAGCTTAGTTAATCTTGTTTCATTGATATGACCTAAACGACTGTGCCATAAAAGTGATTTATTGAGATTATTCGAGTTAACATTATATATATTAGAGGTTGAATATTCTTTGTTAGTTTGTAAGACATAGATACCATTATTCAAAATACCATCTCCATATTTTATTTCATTGAAATAAATAGAACATTCATTACAACTTATTAGGCATGAAAAGCCTTTATTACATAAAGAAGAAATTGAAATGATGTTCTTTACTAGAGAATGTACATAAACACAATCTTCTAAGTCTAAAACTAAACTATTCGGCAAAACTAATGAATAAGTCCCCACGCACAATGCAGCCAGTTTTGCTCCATTACCCATGCGTAAGTCAACCTCCCCATGACGGAGTCTCCTACTGTTTCTCAGGCCCTACATATTGTTACACAAGTGAGTCCCACAACCGGTGTCAAGCACCCAAGTAGAAGGTTCAGAGTTTTGAGAATATAGTTCAATCATATACAACATACCTGAAGCATTGGGCTTCTTGGCCTCTTGGGCTTCCCTAGCTTCATTGGCTTTCAAGGATCTGCAGTCTTTCTTCCAATGACCCTTCTTTCCACAAAAGAAACATTTCCCCTTTCCCTTTTTCTTCTCCACCTTGCCATTGGGCTTTAGGTGATATGGAGCCTTGGCCTTGCCCTTATTTTTCTTTGGGCCTTGTGGCTTCAGGTTCGTACCCGTAAGCATGGCAAAGGTTTTAAGCTCCAGTTTCAAGTATTTTTCTGCTTGCTTTATCAGATTGTGCAATTCTGCTAAAGTAGCTTCTTTATCAGACATATGAAATTGCATAATAAAGTTAGAGAAGTCTTTTGTTAAGGACTGAAGAATTAGATCGTGACCTATCTCATGATCCATGATGAACCCGAGGTTGGCCAATTTTTCAATGTGGCCAATCATCTTAAGCACATTTCCACTAACAGATTCTTCCTTATACCTTGTTTGGAATAAGGCACATGACACTTGGAATCTCACGGTATGAACGAAAGTTGCATACAACTCCTTCAAGTGAAAGATGATGGTTTGAGCATTCATATCTTCGTGAGCTTTCTGAAGTTCGTCCGACATATAGCCAAGCATTATGCAAACTGCTTGCTCATCATCATCGACGTATTTCTTCCAAGCATCAAATGTATTTTGGTCAGCATCTTCTGCGGGTTCAAGGGGAAATGGTATTTCAAGAACATAGAAAATTTTTTCTTGTCGTAAGATAATTTTAAGGTTTCTAAACCAGTCATTGTAGTTGTCCCCTTTGAGCTTATGCTCATCAAGGATGGAACGAAGTGATACTCTGTTTTCCATTTGAATGTCTGTTAAATATTTTAACCCACCTGTTAAGAGAGAATGTTAAAATTAGGAATATGTTTTCATTAATGGTTCATAATAACATTGGCTTTTAATATTATGAAGTTGTTCCCACTCAATTGTTTTAAAATTTTAAGCAAATCGCATCAACCCCAATATGATGGATTTCTTGTGGGCAAGGATCCCATTATCATCATTTCATAACTTCGACTAGGGCTGGTCGTTATAAAATACGATAATTAGGTAGATTCCCAACCAATTTATGATATATATCACAATTCCTTGATCATTGAGTTGGGCAATCAAACATACCATATAAAGGACACAGAAATCGGCGACACTGTTCCGGGCTTGCGGCCCGGTTGGGAGTACGGAGTAGCCCATAGGGGACTACACCGGAGAAATAAAAATGGAGTCGCCACCCGATGTGAACCGGGAAAATGATTTAAGGTCGCACTCACCCCTCGCAAGGGAAGACCTCAAACCGTTGGGTTCGGAATGGTCCCTTACTTATGCCACTTGTAATGAAATGATTTGTGCAATAATTTAATCGGATCTACGCAATATATATTTCCGAGAGTATTCTATTTCTAAGTTCACATGCATAAAAATGAAGCTCATATCTAAGTTTGCATATAACCTATATCCGAGTTTCCGTGCATAAAAAAAGGCTCATATCTAGGTTTGCATATAACCTATATCTAAGTTTGCATGCATAGGAGTAAGTGAAATAAAGGCAAGCACATAATCTCAACGAACACATTAAGTAGATAAATGCGGGAATATAAATAAATGATAACAGTAAAAGTGTCAATAATGAAATGATATGATTAATTATGTAATGCAAAGGAAATCACCAAAGAAGCGAACATGCATGAAATGTGATGAAAATAAATCTGTTCACTGTATGTGCGTTCGTGTAGCGTTTGAAAACGCGTTCGAACGGTAAACAGAATGTTTACGTTCGTATAGCGTTTGAGAACGTGTTTGAACGGGATAAGACCTGATGCATGATAAAACAAAACACATGCACGTTCGGGTAGCGTTCGTAAATGCGTTCGAACGGACTGAGACAGAATACATACGTTCGTGTAGCGTTCGGAAATGCGTTCGAAAGAGATTACCAAAATGGCATCTGAAACGACACAAACACATGCATGGATAAACAAATACACAATGTAGGATCTCGTGTGCCCGATTGAACACATTTCACATTCAATCGAGTGCACTTCATCCGGCGCGGCAAAACATCGTGGTAAAGGTAGCCTTTAGGCATTTCCCTCGAATAGAGGACCTTTAATCCACCCTAGTTAGCCCATGCGCATTAAATTATCAATACATGAATAAACAAATAAATAATATGGGACCTTGTATGCCGATTGAACACATTTCACGTTCAATCGAGTGTACCTCGTCCGGCACGGAAAAACATCATGGTAAAGGTAGCCTTTAGGCATTTCCCTCGAATAGAGGACCTTTAATCCACCCTAGTTAGCCCATGCGCACTAGAATGCAATAAATGCGTAAATAAATCAATGATATGCAAATGGTAAATGACATAATAAAAGGCACGGCAAAACATCGTGGTAAAGGTAGCCTTCAGGCATTTCCCTCGAAAAGAGGACCTTTAATCCACCCTAGTTAGCCCATGCGCATTATATTACCATGCATACAAATGAATGAGACAATAATGTGGAACTTCGTATGTCCGATTAAACATATCTCACATTCAATCAAACATACATCGTCCGGCGCGGCAAAACATCGTGGCAAAGGTAGCCCTTAGGCTTTTCATCCCTCAAAACGGAGGACCTTTAATCAAACTTGATTTGCCCATGCGCACTATATCATCAATACACAAACATATAACGTACGGAAAGTAAATGGCGGAATGTAAAATGTGAATAATAGACGAACAAGATAAAATAAAGTGAAACGTGTACCGTTTGCTCAAGTGGTACGTGGAGTTGTTTCCCAAGTATAGACCGCACTACCGTCCATTCAGATTCGGCTACGGAATTTACGTCTGGGTTTCCATCCGATATATCACAAGAGACGACATATTTTCCATTCATCCAATAGCTATAGCATTCATTAATCAACGATACTCATGCAAAGAAATATTAACAAAATGAAAGAAATAAACGGAAATAAATGAAGAAGGGTGCCATCAGGTCTAACCTCGTTAGTCGTCTATCGGAAGTGTGGTATGCGGTTGTCGGAAGGGTTGATGCTCCTCAATTCCTCCGGTTCACTGGTTCAATGTTTCCTTTCACTGTTTCGCTGTTTGGGCTGCTGTTTTTACTCCGTTTTACTATTGTTTTAGGGTTACTTTGGGGACTGTTTTCAGTGGTTTTACTCACTGTTTTCAGGGGTTATTGCTCACTATTTTGGGCTTGTTTGTCGGCAGTTTGGAGGGCTATTTTCAAGGTAGTCTGTGTATGTTTGTGGCAGTGTGTGAGGGTCCTAATCAGTGTGTGGAGTGCATGGTTTATATGTATGAGTCGGTGTGGGGTCAAAGGGGCAAAGGGGAGTGTGGCGTGAGTGGGCAGTGCGTGGTCTGCCAGGTGCGTTTAGTGTGTGCTGTTTCGTGAAGGAAGTGTGTGTCTTGATAAGTGACGTGTGTGTGCGTTGTGGTGGTGTTTTGGTTCACGGTCTTGTTTTGGATTATTGTCAGTTGAAGGCTGTTTTTGTTTGTTTGTGTGTGTCGGTGGTGGGTTTAATTTGTTTGTAGTGTATGGTATTGTATCGTGAGGGGGTTGTTAGGTTTGTGCGTTTTATGAATGAAGGCAGGGGCTGTTTGTGTGTGAAGAAATTGAAGGCTGGTGAATGGTGTATGGTTACGGCATGTGCATGAAACTATGGAGAGAGTGGCTGGTTTTGTTGATTTCGTTTGTTCGGCCGATTGTGTGGCAGTGTGAGAAGGAGGGCTGTGTGTATGTGTCAAGCATGGGTGTCACGGATTTATGGTTTGGCTTTGAGTGTGGTTTGTTGAGGGTTTTGGTGGACTATTGGCTACATGGGGTTTTGACGTGAGAAGCTAGGGTTTTTTGCTTGTTTATTGCATGGACGAGGGATTTGTTACGGCATGGTGGTGGTCGTGTGAAGTGAGAGGGAGTGAGGGGCTTATTCGCTGCTTGTTTCTTTGTTTGGCCGAGTATGAAGTTGGGAGAAGGAGAGAGATATCCTAGGGTTTTTTTTATTGTGGATGTCGAGAGGAGGGAGGTGAGAGGGGAAGAAGAGAGAAGGTTAGGGCTTCTTTCTTTTGTTTGTGTTTTTCGTGAGAGTGGAGAGCCAAGGGAGTTTAGGGTTTTGTGTTATTTTTATAGTGATGTATTAGGGTTATGCATGGGTTTTGAAAAGGAAACAAATCAATTAGATTAGGGATGGATTTAATTAGTTTTAAAAAGGGAAAGAATAATTGTATTTTGGTGGGGGAATATATTTAAATTTGGTGAGTGAATTATTTAATTAAATTTAGATCTTTGGTAATTAGGAAGGTGAATTATTTAATTTTGGAATGAAATTTGATATGATTTAATTTAATTTGATTTAATTTATTTTTGACATGTGTTTTAAATGTTTTAATTATTATTAGATGTGATTTAATGGGCTTGGGCTAGGTGGGCGTTTGGCTTTGGTTTTGGGCTAGGGATGTGTTTTAAAACAGAGGTCCAACAAGCAACCCAAAGCTAAACAAGCGAATTAAATCCAATAAGATGTCAATTCCTAACTCTTCCCTTCCGACGTCCGTTTCCCGCGACTTCCACAATTTAAAGAGGTAATGTCTCCATATGAGACTCATCATCGGGACTTACATGCAAAAATGCAGTTCCTACAGTCGCCCCAACTTTGATGGGACTTGTTCAGTGTGTGACAATGACAATCCTATCAAAGTTATGCAATGCATTTTTACTTACCTGGCTCGCCAGCTGCCACCTGACTTGCCTGCTGCTTCGAATAGAGTTGATCTGGTAGTCCATTTTCGAATTGTGCTCCATTTTTGGAGTGCCATTTTCGGCATCTGTTGTGTGTGCTCCATTTTTGGAGTGCCATTTTCATCATCTTGTTGTGTGTGCTCCATTTTGGAGCGCCATTTTCGGCATCTGTCGTGTGTGCTACATTTTGGAGCGCCATTTTCGGCATCTGTCGTGTGTGCTCCATTTTGGAGCGCCATTTTCGGCATCTGTCGTGTGTGCTCCATTTTTGGAGTGCCATTTTCGGCATCTGTTGTGTGTGCTCCATTTTGGAGCGCCATTTTCGGCATCTAATGTTGTCCCTTTTCGAACTGTGCTCCATTTTGGAGCGCCATTTTCGGCGTCTGATGTGGAGTGGTCCATTTCCGAACTATGCTGTGTGAGAATGTGGCTTATTTTTGAATCGTTACTTGATGAGAGGTGGCCCATTTTGGAACCGTTACTTGATGAGAGGTGGCCCATTTTTGAACCGTTACTTGATGAGATGGTATTTGCCGCTACAAACCTGCGAATACAAAACAAAAATTGTATGTATGTGATATGTATGCATGTATGCATGGATATGTTTCCTGTTCCGATGGGTTAGGCCTTCCTTGTGCTCCTTGGTGCCATTTGCCTACAAAAGTCTTTGGTCGCCCCTTGGGCCTGCTCGTAGTTCCTTTATGTCGATTCTCTCTTGGTGATTGCTCAGTTTCCTTTAGTCTCATTGCTCAAGTTCTCGATAAATCCCTTATTCGTGGGGTGGTTAACTGGTTGCCCCCAGTCTTGGCTTAGCTTTCTATTCTTCGCTTCTTGCACTAGGTCAAAGTAGATCATGTGATGTGACGTTCCAAAACTACTGATGATTGGGGCCTCGACCCTGAGACTCATCTCCAAACCTGATACCGATGCTGATGTGGACCTCAACCCTGGGACTCATCCCAAAACTGATACTGATGTGGGCCTCGCCCCCAAACTGATACTGATGTGGGCCTCGCCCCAGACTGATACTGATGCGGGCCTCGCCCCCAAACTGATACTGATGTGGGCCTCACCCAGACTGATACTGATGTAGGCCTAGCCCCCAGACTGATACCGATGTGGGCCACGCCCTCAGACTAATACTGATGCGGGCCTCGCCCCCAAACCGATACTGATGTGGGCCTCGCCCCAGACTGATACTGATGTGGGCCTCGCCCCCAAACTGATACTGATGTGGGCCTCGCCCCAGACTGATATTGATGTGGGCCTCGCCCTAAACTGGTACTGATGTGGACCTCACCCCCAGACTGATACTGATGTGATGGTTCATACTGTACTGCCTCCCACGAGATAATCCTGGTAGCTAAACATATTTTCGTCCTCAACGGATGCTTCACGTCGAAACCAGAGAACCTTCAAAGTACTTAATACACTCAGATCCGATCGTCTGAATGAGTGATCTGAACTAGACTCCTAGTCTGTGTGTGCCAAGGCTCTGTCGCAGCTTAATCCTTAATTAAGCCAACTCAATGATTTTGTCTTGGAGAATTGGATCGGTGGGTCTAACCAACCTAGATGTCTTGATCATACTTTGTGATTACTTCTTCGTACTCAACATGATATGGTTTTCTTCTTTCTTTCTTTCGTCTCTTTCTTTTTTTTTTCTTTTTTTTTTCTTTTTTTTCTTTCTTTCTCTTTTTCCGACACACCTACCCTTTAAGGTAGTATTTCTCCTCATGGTGGTCCTAATACTCGCCCATGGGTAGCTTCACGCTTATCGGTTATAGGTGGTCTATTTTTTCTTTTTTCTTTTTAGAGACTTTTCTTCGTTTCGAACCATATCATATATCGTAGCATAAGTAAACCAGGACATCCCGGCAAACAGTCATTCACTGATCCGCCATCTCTTCAACTAGTCATCTTGCCGACTACTCAGGCTTCCACTGCTAAGATCCCGTAATTAAGTGCTCGTGAGTCTAGCCGAGATCAACTACTCAAAATATCGGACGAGAGTACATCTCGCACTTATCATTTCTAAGGTTTCACCCCAAAGCAAATAATGTCATCACCGGACTTATGCCTAACTATTATGGACTAAAAACAAACAATTTTTCTTTTTTTTTCTCTCTTTTTTTTACGCCCCCCCAATGGTCTTTTTATCCTTGCCGTAAAATTTTCTAATTCTCGGTTTTCCTTTTTTCCCGACATCCAGGTTTGCTAAACTCTTCTTGACGAGTCTTCTTTTATCCCTAACCCAACAGATATCTATGATGGATTTTAAGACACAAGGGTTAACATGATGCGTGTATGCATGAAATGTGTGTGATGCATGGAATGTATAAGTCGGCCCATTATCATTTTAAAGCATTCAATCATACTATTGCGAGGTGCAAACTTGTCCCAGTTGAAAAGGCCCGACAGGTTTACACTTTTGCGATAACATGGCTAAACAACTTCAAATGATAAGAGGCCCATACACAAAATGGCACATCGGCATTTTAGAAGCTTTTGGCTCGATTGTCAAATGACACGAACTCGTCCCAGTTTAAATGGCCCAACAAGTTCATATCTCTTGACAAGAAGTCCAACCGAATCCAAATGATGATGGTCCTAACCATAAACATAAAGAAGTAATTTCTACTGTCATATAACCACGATTCACATGTGGGTTTACGGGAGTGTGGACAAAGGCTCTCGCTGACGAAGGATTGCCCACAACTAGGACTCCCCATTCAAGGGTTCGAGCGACCAAGTGAGCATACCTTTTTTATACCTTAAGGTACGTGCCAACGAGTTATAGTGTGTGACTAACTGTCAAATGGATTTCTTATTGTAGATTCCCCAGAGGGAGGGTGGAGCGAACTCTCTTAAATACCCAAGCCTCTTAGGCTCTTATCGCCTTGGTGACAGGAATAAACAACAAGTCCTCCAAATTAGTCTGTCACGGTGAGCTACGGATAATGATTATCTAGGTGCCTTCACAGCTTTTCCTTATAGAAAGGTAGTGAATGAAGGAAGACACAAAACCATCACCTAGCTTTAATAATGCCTTTGACTAAACCCCTTCAACCCACGGTAGACACGGTTAACTAAATCACAAATCACAATCATTACAAGACATTATTTCGAGGCCGATTCTCTATCCCAGTGGAGTTGCCAGACTGTAGGACATAGAAATCGGCAATGCTATTCCGGGATCGCGACCCGGTTGGCAGTACGGAGTAGCCCACGAGGGACTACACCGGAGAAATAAAAATGGAGTCGCCACCCGGTGTGAACCGGGAAAATGATTTAAGGCTGCACTCACCCCTCGCAAGGGAAGACCTCAAACCGTTGGGTTCGGAATGGTCCCGTACTTATGCCACTTGTAATGAAATCATTTGTGCAATAATTTAATCGGATCTACGCAACATATATCTCCAAGAGTATTCTATTTCTAAGTTCACATGCATAAAAATGAAGCTCATATCTAAGTTTGCATATAACGTATATCCGAGTTTGCGTGCATAAAAAATGGCTCATATCTAGGTTTTCAAATAACCTATATCTAATTTTGCATGCATAAGGGTATGTGAAATAAAGGCAAGCACATAATCTCACAAACACATTAAGTAGATAAATTCGGGAATATAAATAAATGATAACAGTAAAAGTGTCAATAATGAAATGATATGATTAATTATGTAATGCAAAGGAAATCACCAAAGAAGCGAACATGCATGAAATATGATGAAAAGAAATATGTTCACTGCATTCGTGTAGCGTTTGAAAACGCGTTCGAACGGTAAATAGAATGTTCGCGTTCGTATAACGTTCGAGAATGCGTTCGAACGGGATAAGACCTGATGCATGATAAAACAAAACACATGCACGTTCGGGTAGCGTTCGTAAACGCGTTCGAACGGAATGAGACAGAATGCATACGTTCATGTAGCGTTTGGAAATGCGTTCGAACGAGATTACCAAAATGGCATCTGAAACAACACAAATACAAGCATGGATAAACAAATACACAATGTAGGACCTCGTGTGCCCGATTGAACACATTTCACATTCAATCGAGTGCACTTCGTCCGGCGCGGTAAAACATCGTGGTAAAGGTAGCCTTTAGGCATTTCCCTCGAATAGAGGACCTTTAATCCACCCTAGTTAGCCCATGCGCATTAAATTATCAATACATGAATAAACAAATAAATAATATGGGACCTTGTATGCCCGATTGAACACATTTCACGTTCAATCGAGTGTACCTCGTCCGACGCGGCAAAACATCATGGTAAAGGTAGCCTTTAGGCATTTCCCTCGAATAGAGGACCTTTAATCCACCCTAGTTAGCCCATGCGCACTAGAATGCAATGCATGCGTAAATAAAGCAATGATATGCAAATGGTAAATGACATAATAAAAGGCGCGGCAAAACATCGTGGTAAAGGTAGCCTTCAGACATTTCCCTCGAATAGAGGACCTTTAATCCATCCTAGTTAGCCCATGCGCATTATATAAACATACATAAAAATGAATGAGACAATAATGTGGAACTTCGTATGTCCGATTAAACATATCTCACATTCAATCAAACATACTTCGTCCAGCGCGACAAAACGTCGTGGCAAATGTAGCCCTTAGGCTTTTCATCCCTCAAAACGGAGGACCTTTCATCCAACTTAATTTTCCCATGCGCACTATATCATCAATACACAGACAAATAACGTACGGAAAGTAAATGGCGGAATGTGAAATGCGAATAATAGACTAACAAGATAAAATAAAGCGAAATGTGTGCCGTTTGTTCAAGTGGTACGTGGAGTTGTTTCCCAAGTACAGACCGCACTACCGTCCATTCAGATTCGGCTACGGAGTTTACGTCCGGGTTTCCATCCGATATATCACAAGAGACGACACATTTTCCATTCATCCAATAGCCATAGCATTCATTAATCAACGATACTCATGCAAAGAAATATTAACAAAAGGAAAGAAATAAACGAAAATAAATGAAGAAGGGTGCCCTCAGGTTTAACCTATTTAGTCGTCTATCGGAAGTGTGGTATGCGGTTGTCGGAAGGGTTGATGCTCCTCAATTCCTCTGGTTCACTGGTTCAACATTTCCTTTCACTGTTTCACTGTTTGGGCTGCTGTTTTTACTCCGTTTTGCTGCTGTTTTAGGGTTATTTTTGGGACTACTTTCATTGGTTTTACTCACTGTTTTCAGGGGTTATTGCTCACTGTTTTGGGCTTATTTGTCGGCAGTTTGGAGGGCTATTTTCAAGGCAGTCTGTGTATGTTCGTGGTAGTGTGTGAGGGTCCTAATCAGTGTGGGGAGTGCATGGTTTATATGTATGAGTCGGTGTGGGGTCAAAGGGGCAAAGGGGAGTGTGGCGTGAGTGGGCAGTGCGTGGTCTGCCAGATGCGTTAAGTGTGTGTTGTTTCGTGAGGGGCGTGTGTGTGTCTTGATAAGTGACGTGTGTGTGCGTTGTGGTGGTGTTTTGGTTCGCGGTCTTGTTTTGGATTATTGTCGGTTGAAGGCTGTTCTTGTTTGTTTCTGTGTGTCGGTGGTGGGTTTAATTTGTTTGTAGTGTTCGGCGTTGTATCGTTAGGTGGTTGTTAGGTTTGTGTGTTTTTTTGAATGAAGGCATGGGCTGTTTGTGCGTGAAGAAATTAAAGGCTGGTGAATGGTGTATGGTTACGGCATGTGCATGAAGCTGTGGAGAGAGTGGCTAGTTTTGTTGATTTGGTTTGTTCGGCCAATTGTGTGGCAGTGTGAGAAGGAGGGCTTGTGTATGTGTCAAGCATGGGTGTCACTGGTTTAGGGTTTGGCTTTGAGTGTGGTTTGTTGAGGGTTTTTGTAGACTATTGGCTACATGGGGTTTTGACGTGAGAAGCTAGGGTTTTTTGCTGTTTATTGCATGGACGAGGGATTTGTTACGGCATGGTGGTGGTCGTGTGAAGTGCGAGGGAGTGAGGGGCTTATTCGCTGCTTGTTACTTTGTTTGGCCGAGTATGATGTTGGGAGAAGGAGGGAGATATCCTAGGGTTTTTTTATTGTGGATGCCGAGAGGAGAGAGGTGAGAGGGGAAGAAGAGAGAAGGTTAAGGCTTCTTTCTTTTGTTTGTGTTTTTCGTGAGAGTGGAGAGCCAAGGGAGTTTAGGGTTTTGTGTTATTTTTATAGTGATGTATTAGGGTTATGCATGGGTTTTGAAAAGGAAACAAATCAATTAGATTATGGATGTATTTAATTAGTTTAAAAATGGGAAAAAATAATTGTATTTTGGTGGGGGAATATATTTAAATTTGGTGAGTGAATTATTTAATTGAATTTAGATCTTTGGTAATTAGGAAGGTGAATTATTTAATTTTGGAATGAAATTAGATTTGATTTAATTTAATTTGATTTTATTTAATTTTTGACATGTGTTTTAAATGTTTTAATTATTATTGGATGTGATTTAATGGGCTTGGGCTAGGTGGGCGTGTGGCTTTGGTTTTGGGCTAGGGATGTATTTTAAAACAAAGGTCCAACAAGCAAACCCGAAGCTAAACAAGCGAATTAAATCTAATAAGATGTCAATTCCTGACTCTTCCCTTCCGACGTCCGTTTCCCGCGACTTCTAAAATTTAAGAGGTAGTGTCTCCATATGAGACTCATCATCGGGACTTACATGTAAAAATGCAGTGCCTACACCATAGCTTATGCTACTCCTTGTGGACACCCAATCTTTTCCACTAAGTTATAAGACCACGCCTAAGGGTCGATGCGTCTTATGACTCAGAAAAGTCAAACCATTGTCAATAGTACGATTTAGGGACAAATGGTATTGGTCAGTCTGGTAAAGCCTAGTCCTGCCAATACGGTTTAAGCCCTTTGGGTCTATACTTTGCAATGGGAGCAAATTTTAAACTTAAATTATTATGGGATTTTAGCAAGTTTAAGTGAATAACTGTCAAATGGATTCCTCCATTGAAAATTCCCCAGAGGGAGGGTGGAGCGAACTCTCTTAAATACCCTTACCTCTTAGGCTCTTATTGCCTTGGTGACAGGAATAAACAATAGATCCTCCAATTAGTCCAACACTTTAAATATGCTTTAAGGTAAGCTTTGAGTAAATGATTATCTAGATGTCTTCACAGCTTTTCCTTTTGGCTATAAAAGGTAGTGAGTGAAGGAAGACACCAATCATTATCTAACTCTAGTAATACCTTTGTTTAAATTAACTTTAGTTTGGAAAGTTTATTAACGCCTTGGTCCACCGCACTTGTATCTTTTATAATGTCTTTTATTATAAACAAGTGATTTATATCTATTTAGCCTTAAAGGTAATTACATCTCTATGTTGGAAATATGACCCATAGCGTCACTATTTGTACAGATCATAGTGTTGTTGTACAAATTAACTATGTGACAAGGAAATTGCACTCTCATCATTTGTGATTAGATCACCTTAGATATATAAATGAAAGAGGTCCCTATGATTGGTTCCTGGACTGAGAATGATATGAGACAGTATCAGTCCCCGAAGGATTAATCATTAAATATCCCCAGCCGGAGTATTATCGAGACTGGACATCGATAATGCGAAAAGGCTAGTATTGCACTTGTGCGCGTTGTGAGGGCACAACGGCATATTCTCATATATATGTATTGGATACTTATGCAAGTGCGATAGGAGGTCGTGTTTCACCGATGGTACGGGAACAGCTTCGCTCTGGATAGACCCCCCTCGGAATCCCATTGGTATTATGAATATGTGTCTATGGGAGGCCGAAATCAAGGTAGGTGTGTATAGTCTTAACCTGAGACTTACATCGCTAATGCTTACGACAATCGATATACTTTAGTTGAGGTCGTCTAGGACTCTAACCGGTTCTGTGTACGCCAATGCCGGGTATATTGAGAATCGTAGTGTATTGGATGTGATGTCAAGACGGAAGTATCACTCCAGTCATAGTGGAGATGATGTCACGCAGGATACGGTATTAGTGCTCTTAAGTGCTGCGCGGCCATCGGGATATTATGACAAGGTCATGTATATCCGATTATAGAGACTAGTTACCAGACATCCGACATGTGCTTCGTACGGGGCAGACACTTATCCAGCCCCAGGCCTAGCACGTGACTATCCGATACTGGGCCGATATACACAATACAATCGTATACTACGCTTGATACAGATCTTAATATTCTTAGATGAATATGACCGGAGAATTGGGTAGACTTGGTGCTTTGCTAGGAGTCGACCTTGTCTCGTAAATCGGTAGAACGTAGTACTTGGTACGTACGTGATTCGGATACTCCGACGACCGTATTTACTGCCAACTTATCTGGAGATCTCATGGGTCGCTTCCCGATAATCCACCGATGACGCACAACTCGCACTCTTGAATAATCTGGGATTATATAGAAGAGAGAGAAAATTAATCTAGGATTAATTACGGAGATATTTTATCTAGGAAATATCGTCTAGAGAGAGATAACGATTATTTGGAATTAATCGATTAAATTAATATATTCGATATATTAAACGAAATTAGATTTCGACGCGGAATTAAAATTAGATTTTAATTCGGGCGAACGAATTATTTAGAATTAATTCGTTAGCGACGTGAATAGTGAATTCGCTAGGCGTAATCATCTAATTACGACGCGACGGAAAATCATTAATTTGGAATTAGCGAACCCGAGCCCGAGTGTGATTGCGAGCGCATTCGTATTTCGAATTCGAGTGCGGCGTCGTAAGTCGCATCAAGCGTCAAATCATTCGTCACATCAAGCGTCAAATCAAATGTCACTTTGAGTGATGTGATTGATTGATGTGATTGATTGATTGATTGAAAAGACAACTTTGACCTTTGAGTGATGTAAGTTGTTGGAATAGTATAGTTGATGGCTTTTAATTTTTGACAAATTAAAGCAAATGAATGCAAATTTAGCAAATGCTATTGAATTTCACACAAGTATATAAGATATATTTGAATGCATTTCATTTACAACTTCACATATTTCATCTCTCTCATTTTCCTCTTCTCTCTCACGCCCAAACCAGACATAATGGACTGGTTTTGAACCAAAAAACGTGAGCTTTAGGGAAGCAAGAGTGGGTTTTCATGGTGAGAAATCCAAGTGCTAGCACACTACGAGTCTTGCGAAGGTGGTAGGGAGGTTCGACCATGAGCCGGGATCCGTCCGACGAAGCTAGGAGCTCCGTTTCGCATCTCAATTTCTGTTTTTGGAGACAGTGGACTGCTGCAGTTGGGCATCCTTGGCAGTGCGTTTTTTGGCCTTCAATCGTCTCCAAATCGACTCAACCGATCGATGTGAGTATTCCGCTACCTCCGTTGGTGTATTCACGCATGTTTTCATGACTTGTATGATCTTGGGACCTAGATTAAACCAACAATGGCATCAAGAGCCTTAGGTTCAAGCATGAAAATGTAGGGCTTAAAATTTGGGTAAATGTTTGTTGAGCATGATTTGAATAAATTGATTGTTTGAGTATGCTTATAACATGTCTAATTGCATTTTGGTTGGACCAATTTGTTGAAAATTGATTTGGAATAATTTTCCCCAAATATTGATGTTGGCCGAATGTGATGTGATTTTTGGAATTTGGAATTTTTTGATTTTGATTCATTGGATGAGTTAGAATCATATAGGATAATGTTAATTTGAATCAATTGGATTGGATTGGAATTGACATAAAATCCCCAAATGTAATCACCTTGGCCGAATGTACTTAAGCCTTTAATGTCTTGGATTTTTGATTTTATGAACATTGGATGTGTATGAAATCATTCGGAAGTTAATACGTTGTCGATTGTGTAATTAATCGGATTGAATTCAAATCGGACAAAATAACCTCCTTGGCCGAGAGCTTAGAAGCATGCATAATGGGTTTGATTTTCAATTTGTGTGTTGGACATATAATAATGAAATGAGCATGATGATAATTAGACTAATTGGTGTTTAGAAATATTGATTTAGTTGATTAATCATGTAATGCACTTTAGGTAATTAAATTGCTAAATTGGATTTATGTAATTTAATTATTGAGGCCTTAAATTGGATTTGGGCTATTAATGTTGTAATTGGGCCTATTGGGCTTGATTTTATCAAGTTGGGTTTAGGCCAAATGGATTGGATCCAATTGGGCCCAAAACCTTAACCATAAAGCCCAAATGCAACTAATGAACCTTTAAAGTTCAATTGGGCCTAATGGGCCAAGATTGATTTATGGGCTTATGGGGTAAATCCCGGATTGGACTTTGGTTATCGGTTTGACCCGAGTTGACCAAAAGTCCACGCCTTAAGAAATCAATTAAAAGCCCATTGGACTTTAATTGAATTGACGTTGGACGTTAATCGGTCTTTGAGACGCGTTACGATTAAATTTGGAATTTAAGTCGTAAAAGGTTTATTAAATAAAGTGTGTAATATTTAATTTGGAATTGAATAGTGAATTAGTATTAATACATGTTAAATTAGATTTAATGATGTAGTTTAATTTAATTCATGAATTCGTACTTTAAGTACTTATTCGCAAAAACGAGTTTGACTCGAACAAAATCAAATCGTTGTTTGAACATTGGATGATCACTTAATTATCAGATTAATTAATTTGATTAGATTGATTGATAGCATGCTTATGTGTGTGAATACGTGGTTGTGTTGAATGAATAATGTATATCGGATGGATATTAGATGGGTGGGCAATTTTAGAAATTGTTGTAATAAATTCGATTTATTAAATTGGACCTGCGTGTCCAGCCTTATCACCTCTATTCTCTTTGTATTCTCTTCTCACCTATTCCCCTCTAGTATATGAGGTTTCTTTAGAAGTGTAGTGTAAGGGTAGAAGTAATACAAGTGCTAGCTTGAGTGAGAAAGGGAGAGATTTGATCTAGGATCAATGTGTTAAGTATCCATCCGCATATCATTATTATTTATTTTTCATATGCGCTTTATTATGTGTTTAGAATGCATGTTTAAGGGTGTATGATGATGAGACCTTAACAAAGATAATTAAATTGGTAGCCAATTTGCACGCGAAAAGCCCTCATCAAATATCATGCGTCTTTTCCTTCCATTGAGTGATTCTTACTCAAGATCCTAGATTGGCATGGGTTGTTGGCCAAAGTCAAGCCCTTGTCCGTCGAAGATGTGTTTGAATCACGAAGCTTTGTTCCATATTGGTGTCTTGTCCAAGTTGTGGTTTGTTGGCCAAAGTCAAGACCACTTCTTGTCCAACGACATTGATTACGAAGCTTCCATGGTCAATGGGTCCGCGCTTGACTGGGATCATTAGGTTTGTTGTGCCAAAGCCAAGGCCTAGTTGATTCAGAGGAAAAAGGTTAGGGTATACATTCGATGTATAGGCATATATAAGATATATGTTTGGGACTTGGATGTCCACCTACTGGATCTAGGAGTTGGATGAGATCCAATTGATCTTCGAGATCTACCTAGTTAATTATCATACAATTTGTTGGCCAAAGTCAAGATTGTGTGATATTTAACGGGATCCTAGCCCACTAGGAAACACGGTTTCCCGAGTACTCGACAGAGGGTTAGAGGCTCGACGAAAAATAGTGGGAGGCAAGTATTGAATTTGCAACATTCGTTCGAATACTCGCTATACGCGCTCAACAAATATCACTCGTCATATATTAAAAGTATTAGTTGGACTAATATTTTATGTTGTTTTAAAATATATATAGTTGGACTATATACAAACTCATTCAATATATAGTTGATTTTATAATTGGATTATAGTAATCAATATAATTGAATTAAATGATAGTTGATTTTATAATTGGATTATAGTAATCAATATTAAAATTATTTGATTAAATATTGGATTATTGTAATCATTATAATAAATAGTACCTTATTATATTGATTAAATAGTTGGACTATTGAAATTAAGAAAGAATTGAAAAGTTGAATATTTAAAATATATAATCCTTGGATTAAATGTTTTAAATGATTTAATTTTCATATTGGGAATAATTAATAGGTTAATTTATTTGATAAAATAACTTATTATGACTAGGCCCATAATTAAGCAAATAAGTAGAGCATAAAATCTTTGGAAGATTTATATGATGATGACTTTAGTGCTTAATTTAATATACTTGACATAAATCTATCTTTAGATTTAAAAGTATTAAATTGCAATTAATAATTCTTAGAGAATTGATTTGACTATTCTAGAGGTGAAAAGTCAAATTTGCAATTGGGCGTGTTGCACAAGGTGCACATTTTCGATATTCCAAAACCCAAGGCTTGGCCAAAGGTTTGTGAAATATTGAAAATAATTGACATATCCCAAAGTGACTACCATTTGGATATGGAAGACACGAAGGAATTAAAGAAAGGGCGAGGCTCTAACTTTAAAAATATTTGTCAAAGTTATGTTCACTACTAGTATTGAAATTAGATTTTAAATACTTAGTGTGGTACATAAAATATATGTATTGATGTTCAGAATCTGCTTTGAGCAGGATACTGACTTCAAGCTGAGATTTCTCTGCGAATCGGAAACGGGACGAAAGTCGCTGTTTCGACCGTAGATACCTAAGTTTAGGAACTACCCTTTGGGTATGTACTTAAATTAGGAACTGTTATAATGTAACTAGTTTGACTAGAGACATTATCTCTATATCAGTGTTTAATCCGTTGCGGATAAAACCTTTATATTCTAGAACACTAAGTGTTTTATTATATAAAGATGATACTGAGATAAATACATTAGATGTAATAACAGATTTATATTTTGAATATAATAAAATCTCAAACATATAAAATGACAAATAAATAGCTCAAATTGATTTGATCAATAGAGACTTATTTGTGGCATTGTTGTCTAGGACACAATTAAACAAGACTCGTATATCCACACTTTTGAAGAGTGGGTACTAGGACTGATTTGACTATTCAATAAAGTCTGCGAATCTAGTTTATTAGGTAAAGTACCTAAAATACTATTTACTTGGTAATAGTGTAAGGGCCACCGATCTGTTAGCCCTATTCATGGTGAAGTAAGTGGGCCCATATCTAGCTAGGCTAGATGTGAACATGAATATTTCGTGACCTTAACGGATGTGGCATCACGTTATGGTTATGTGTTTCTTTTGAAGAACACAATCGGAAACTTTTAGTAGTTGACACGAAGTAGAAAAACAGATCGGCTATAGTATTATTCCGTCACGGTAAGACCGTAATGGAAAATACTTAAGCAGTAAGTTTCAAATACATACATGAAAGAGTATAGTATTCTTTCAGATGAGGACTCCTCCCGAGACACGTCAGTTAGACGGTGTGTCCGAACTAAAACCGAATTTTTTTGGACATGATAAGGTTTATCACGAGTCGCTCTGAGCTACCATTTCCTTCAACGGATATGTATCTACAGTGCAAAACTTATTTAGAATAAGGTTCCATATAAATCTGTTTGACAGATATCATATAGGATATGAACAGGAAAGAAACAGGGTTTCTCATTCCTAATAATTTGGGTATGCCAGGCATAACGTTTGGATGATACCAAACTAAGGACCCAAATTGGATAAGTGCCAATATAGGTTATCCTAAGGGAAACCATAAGTATAGTACTTATAAATCTCACATGAGAACAATGTGATTGTTGCTCACCATGCGGTTTTCCTGAGAGGAAACACCGATATGCAGTGGTCAGTGGGAGGATAGTGATACTCGATGAAAATCGGAGTAATACTGTTCAAGGCACGAAGTCCTTAATGGAACACAAATAGTTCATCTATGATGAATCTATACCATTAATCTTCAAATACACAAGAAACTAGTAGATCGGATAGAGTCAGAAAACAACCTAGGGTATGGGTTTCTGATCTAACCTCATAAAGATGTCAATCTTATGAAGGTATATCCACCGACTACGTTTTGAGGAAGTGATACGAGGTATCGACTCCCTATTATGGCAAAGTGCCATGAGTCCGAAATGGATTCCATGTATAACAACTATTTTTGATACTAGTTGTTGTACCACAAGGCATTGTGCCTATTGGTACATTAAACGTCTTCAAGGAAGACATACATGGAAGGCAACATACCAACGTACAAAGCTGGGCTTTTGACGGAAAGGTATCGTTATCAACATTGTGTTAATAACGGTTCAACCTTTTACCTGTTGCCATGGTAAATCCATTTTGAAGATGCTTGTTAATAACTGCGTATTTCATTTATGAAATGTGTCAGTTGTAGATCAAAATCGCTTTCCTGAAAAGGAAACCTTTTGGAGGATGTTTACAACATCCTGACGATTTTGTATAACCGACAAACAAGGTTTGCGGGTTATTCGATCCATGTTTGGATTGAAGCAAGCATAAGGTTCTTGGAACTGTCGTTTTGAAATAATCATAATGGTTTATGATTTGACTCAAAACGAAATAATTCTTGTGTATATAAGGAGGTTAGTGGGAGAGGGCACTGACAATGAAATTCCCATAAAGCAATTGGTGAAAGCTTGGCTTTCATAGATATTCTTTCAATAGAAATTCTCCGTAGAATTCTGGGGAGTAACAACCTTTATTCAAGGAATAAAGATCTACTGGGATAGATTTGGAGTTGTTAACACTCTCTGGGAAATTGTACATTTAAAATGTACTTATTGGTGTCTCATACGCTTCGAGCATATGGAGTCACAATCAGGTCAATCCAAGTGATAGTCACTGGATTGAAGTTAAGAACATCTGTTAGTATCTTAGAGAACTAAAGATGCTGTCTAAAACTATGGAGAAGGAGAACTTGAAGTGACTGGGATCACTGCTGCAAGTTTCCAAACATTAAATACTGCGGTACTATAAGTTTGAATAACGGGACAGTGAGCTGGAAATCTTCCGAGCAAGATAACTGTTGCCGAATAAACAACAAATGCGGATTATTGCTGCAGCTGAGGCAGCAATAGAAGCCATTTGGATCGATAATAAATCTAATTAGATTAGATATAGTTCTGTTAGCAGCTGAGCTAGGCGTCAGCACAGGCTAAAGAATTAAAGGTCTCATCGACGATCCAGATATATACTTCTATATCATCTGATTCGTTCGGATCATACATCGTGGCGATGTGATGATCGTATAAATCGCGTCAGACGATAATCATACAAATCCGCTGACGAAAATCTTTCCTCAGCAATTTGAGCGAACCGTACATAGTTCGGTGTTAGACACTCGAGTGACTGGCTATGTGCCAAGTGGGAGATTGTTGGATAATATGACCCATAGCGTCACTATTTGCACAGATCATTGTGTTGTTGTAGCAAATTAACTATGTGACAAGGAAATTGCACTCTCATCATTTGTGATTAGATCACCTTAGATATATAAATGAAGAGAGGTCCCTATGATTAGTTCCTGGACTGAGAATGATATGAGACAGTATCAGTCCCCGAAGGATTAATCATTAAATATCCCTAGCCGGAGTATTATCGAGACTGGACATCGATAATGCGGAATAGGCTAGTATTGCACTTGTGCGCGTTGTGAGGGCACAACGGCATAGTTCTCATATATATATGTAGGATACTTATGCAAGTGCGATAGGAGGTCGTGTTTCACCGATGGTACGGGAAACAGCTTCGCTCTGGATAGACCCCTCGGAATCCCATTGGTATTATGATATGTGTCTATGGGAGGCCGAAATCAAGGTAGGTGTGTATAGTCTTAACCTGAGACTTACATCGCTAATGCTTACGACAATCGATATACTTTAGTTGAGGTCGTCTAGGACTTAACCGTTCTGTGTACACCAATGCCGGGTATATTGAGAATCGTAGTGTATTGGATGTGATGTCAAGACGGAAGTATCACTCCAGTCATAGTGGAGATGATGTCACGCAGGATACGGTATTAGTGCTCTTAAGTGCTGCGCGGCCATCGGGATATTATGACAAGGTCATGTATATCCGATTATAGAGACTAGTTACCAGACATCCGACATGTGCTTCGTACGGGGCAGACACTTATCCAGCCCCAGCCTAGCACGTGACTATCCGATACTGGGCCGATATACACAATAAATCGTATACTACGCTTGATACAGATCTTAATATTCTTAGATGGATATGTCCGGAGAATGGGTAGACTTGGTGCTTTGCTAGGAGTCGACCTTGTCTCGTAAATCGGTAGAACGTAGTACTTGGTACGTACGTGATTCGGATACTCCGACGACCGTATTACTGCCAACTTATCCGGAGATCTCATGGGTCGCTTCCCGATAATCCACCGATGACGCACAACTCGCACTCTTGAATAATCTGGGATTATATAGAAGAGAGAGAAAATTAATCTAGGATTAATTACGGAGATATTTTATCTAGGATAAAATATCGTCTAGAGAGAGATAACGATTAATTTGGAATTAATCGTTAAATTAATATATTCGATATATTAAACGAAATTAGATTTCGACGCGGAATTAAAATTAGATTTTAATTCGGGCGAACGAATTAATTTAGAATTAATTCGTTAGCGACGTGAATAGTGAATTCGCTAGGCGTAATCATCTAATTACGACGCGACGGAAAAATCGTTAATTTGGAATTAGCGAACCCGAGCCCGAGTGTGATTGCGAGCGCATTCGTATTCGAATTCGAGTGCGGCGTCGCAAGTCGCATCAAGCGTCAAATCATTCGTCACATCAAGCGTCAAATCAAATGTCACTTTGATTGATTGATTGATTGATTGATTAAAAGACACTTTATGACACTTTGAGTGATGTAGTTGTTGGAATAGTATAGTTGATGGCTTTTTTGTTTGACAAATTAAAAGCAATGAATGCAATTAAAGACAATGCTAGTGATTTCACACAAGTATATAAATATATTTAAATGCATTCATTTACAACTCAACATATTTCATCTCTCTCATTTTCTCTTCTCTCTCACGCCCCAAACAGAACATAATGACTGGTTTTGAACCAGAAAAACCGTGAGCTTTAGGAAGCAAGAGTTGGGTTTTCATGGTGAGAAATCCAAGTGCTAGCACACTACGAGTCTTGCGAAGGTGGTAGGGAGGTTCGACCATGAGCCGGGATCCGTCCGACGAAGCTAGGAGCTCCGTTTCGCATCTCAAATTTCTGTTTTTGGAGACAGGACTGCTGCAGTTGGGATCCTTGGCAGTGCGTTTTTGGCCTTCAATCGTCTCCAAATCGACTCAACCGATCGATGTGAGTATTCCGCTACCTCCGTTGGTGTATTCACGCATGTTTTCATGACTTGTATGATCTTGGGACCTAGATTTAAACCAACACTCTAAGTTCATCACGGAATAATTACTTAGCTAAGGGATAAGCAATACACTCTCTATTTCCTTAGAAAGTCTTAGATGCTTGCACCCTAAATAATCATGCCAATTCTAATCATACATAGAATGATCAAGCATAGAGTTTTAATATGTTGGAAATATTTTAGGCATTATAATAATAACTTTGATAATAGTTAATTATGATATTGCATTTATTTATCAAATAAATTTACTATCTCGTTTTTGACAGATGCGTAATTTTAAATGCAATTTCACAATTCAAATCTTAACCAAATCATGCATAACTTGTGCCTAAAATTAAGTTCAGGGTGTTAGCTTTCCAACGAGCTTTTACACACCTAATTTCGATCTCAAATGAGGGAGAACTAATCAAAACAAAAATGGCGCGCTGATACCACTGTTGGGAAGCGGCCGCGAGTGAGCAGCGGAAAATCAAATAAATCAAATTATGATGCCGCTATCCCTTTGTCCAAGACCCATTTGTTTTGATTATTCTACAAGCCTAGGCATGTTACTATATATTCTAATCATAAAAACTCATAAAACATGCAAAGAACATAAACCTAAACATGCTAACTATCATAAGAACTCTAATTAAAATAAAGAAAGAAAATGACTTACTTGAACCGAAGACTCCTCCAGTCCTTCCTCCAATCTACAAGCTTTTCTCAAACTCATCAAGCTCTTCCACGTTCCAAAGAGCCACCCAAGTGTGTGGCCTCCAAAGGTGCACACACCAAAGCCAAAACTCAACGGCAAGACTATGCCTTGAATGCACAGGTATTTTGCCCTTGGTGCTAGCCTAGGCAAATACCTCAAAACTTTTAACTCGAGATTCCTCTAGTCAATTAGACTTAAGGATCTCAAAATTAGTGGCTTACTCTAAACTTTAGAGTTGTTCACTTATATAAACCCAAGATATGAAAGGTTTGGTGCAAAAATTTGAAAAGAATTCTTTGGGTTTATATAAGTGCTCCAAAGACAACAAAATTAATTAAGAGTCCGATGTGGGATAAATGCTAATTTAATCTTAGCCATTGGAACTTAATTTAGTGGTTTAATGAGAATATAAATCCCTAATAAGAGTTTGGGCCGAATTGGAATTCAAAAAAAATAACAAATAAAAAAAAATTACTATTCATATTACTATTCACGTTTTTTTTAAATTTATTTATTTATTCCAATTCCCAAAGTGTCCTTTCATCATTCACCAATCCCTAAGCCACTATGGAACCTCATAAATGATTTGTTCAATAATTAAACACATTGAACCATTTATGAACAATTCCTACAGCAATCATATATGCTATTAAATTTGTACTGTGCACTGTTAACAATTGATTTCGACTTTTTGTGTGTGACCTTTTGGGTTCCCCTCAAATTGGACATGAAATGAATCGTGATAATTTAATCGAACATAAATTATCCTCCGATCAGATGGTCGTTCGATTTCAATTACAAAGGTTGACATCTAGCAACATGCCAAGGCCCCCAATGAGAAGGAAAGATATATACCCATTCTGTATGCGATTTACATATGATACGGTCCATCGCCTCACTGTATCCCCACCGTTTGACCTAGGGTATGGAAAGTGTCTACCAATATAGTCAAATGTATGATGTTGATAGTGTCATGAATCGTGCTAACCCAAGAATTTCACACGATTCTTCGCTGCGGCCACAGTCTCAAGCACTGATCACAATATCAACCTGCGAACTGGAATACTACTCTTATAAGAAAATATTATCCAAGAGAGTGCCGATTCTATGTTGTATCTTTACAAACTTCATGTGTTTCAACAAATGACCCAATCATACCCTTATGACCGGATCTTTTGAACCGGGGAGGGAGAATGTCAAAGTTATTTGATCCACACATAAGATTGTAATGACCTCAAGTCTAAGAACTAGTCATACAATTGATACATGAAAGTTCTCACGGACACATGAGATAAACACTCCATATGAAAACTTAGGGCAGTCAGTTCGATGGACACGAGCAACTTATGCATCCATGTGATACACCAAGCGGACAGATCTCTGCTAGTAGCTTATGAGATCGGCTACCCCACTTAAGGGCGGATCATATCATCATGTTATTCTCTCCGCTTTGTGAACGCCCAGATTATTCATAAAACTATGACTAGGAACGTTTAAGAGTAATGATTCTCATAAGGCGTGGAAGCCATCATCTTATTACTCCAAGGGCTTTATTTAAGTGTTTGATGATTCATATAAGTTATGTAAGACACGTATAATAAAGATTGTCATTTTATTAATTAGTGAAAATATTATTAATACGCGTACCTATAGCCCATCCACAAGTTGGGTATAGTGTTGGGTTTCTATGGTCTAACCGGGATCGTTTTAAGCAATGAAACCATGTGCGAATAGAACAAGGAAGTTGTGGAATACTTACAATGATAGGCTGAGCGATACGACGAACACAAAAATTCTTTTCTCCCTCCAAGGTGGCTCACGGCAGTGGGCAGTTTTTGTGTCCTCCAAACTCGGCCATAGATGATCCATCAAGCTCCAAGCTTTGGTTGATGATTCCATGCTCACGGGTGCGGTTCCCTATCACCTTCGCAAGACTCCTAAAGCATGCTAGCACTCCAGAAATTTTGCCGCAAAATTTTCTATTGCTTCTCATTGGCTCACGGCATTCCAGTGAAAAGGAAGAAGAAAATGGCCTTGAGGCCGAGAGAGAAGAAGAAGAGAGGAATGGAGAGAATGTGTTGGTTGTTGGAAAAAATGTTAAGTTAATTAGTTTTTGATTTTCCAAAAATCAAAATACCAAAAACCCTTTCCAAATTTCCAAAAGTCAAAGCATTAAAGCTTTTCCAACTACCACCATCAATCACAATGACAAGTTGTCACATCACTCAAAGTGACTAGACATCACATCAATCGATTGACTAGTGATTTGATGCTTGATGTGACTTGTGGCCGCACTTGAATTCGAGATGTGAGTGCGTCCGCAAACACTCCCGGGCTCGGGTTCGCTAATTCCAAATTAACGAATTTTTCGTTGCGACGTAATTAAATAATAATGCCTAGCAAAATCACTATTCACGTCGCTAACGAATTAATTCTAAATTAACTCGTTCGCCCGAATTAAAATCTAATTTTAATTCCGCATTGAAATCCAATTTCGTATAATATATCGAATATATTATTTTATCGATTAATTCCAAATTAATCTTTTTCTCTCTTTTAAATGATATTTTATCCCGGATAAAATATCTCTGTAATTAATCCTAGATTAATTTTCTCTCTCATCTAATTAATCCCAGATTAATAAAGTGTGAGTCATACGTCATCGGTGAATCTTCGGGAAGCGACCCATGAGATCCCCGGATATGTTGGCAGTAAATTCGGTCGTCGGACTATCCGAACACGTACGTACCTAGTACTATGTTTATACCGATTTACAAGACAAGGTTGGCTTCTAGCAAAGCGTCATGCCTACCAAATTCTCCAGAAATATTCTTACAGGAATAAGTGATCTATATCAGGCGTAGTATACATAGTATTGCGTATTTCGATCCAGCATCGGATGTCACATGCTAGGCCTGGGGCTGGAATTGTGTCTACCCCGTACGAAGCACATATCGGATCTCTGGTAACTAGTCTCTATAATCGAATAAACATGACCTAGTCATTTTATCCCGATGACTGCAGTACATAAGAGAACCAGTTCTGTATCCTACGTGATCATCATCTCCACTATGACTGGAGTGATACTTCCATCTCGACATCGCGCCCAATACACTACGATTGTCAATATACCCAGAAGAGGCGTACACAGAACGTGTTAAAGCCCTGGACGACCAAAACCAAAGTACATTGATTGTCGCAAGTATTAGCGGTGTAAGTCTCAGGTAAAGACCAAATACACCTACCCTGATTCGGACTTCCATAGACACATAGTCATACTACCAATGGAATTCTGAGGGATATTTAATGAGTATCTTATACCCAAATATATGAGAACTATGTCGTTATGCCCTCACAACGCGCACAAGTGTAATACTAGTCTTTTCCGCATTATCGATGTCCAATCTCGATAATACTCTGACAAATGATATTTAATGATTAAACCTTCTTGGATTAATACTGTCTCATATCATCTCAATCCATGAACTAATCATAAGGACCTCTTATCATTTATACATCTTGGTAATCTAATTACAAATGATAAGAGAGCAATTTCCTTTGTCACATAGTTAAATTGTACAACAACACCATGATCTGTATAAATAGTGACGCTATGGGTCATAATTGTCCAACAATCTCCCACTTGGCCTATAGTCAGTCACTCGAGTGTCTTACACCCGAACTATGTACGGTTCGCTCAATTTTTGCTGAGAAAATGCTTTCGTCAGCAGATTTGCTTGATTATTATCTGATGCGATTTATTCGATCATCACATCGCCACGATGTATGATCCGAACGAATCAGATGAATAGTGAAGTATTTATCTGGATCGTTGATGAGACCATTAATTCTTTAGCCTGCGCTGTAGCCTAGCTCAGCTGCTAACAGAACTATATCTAATCTAATTAGATTTATTATCGACCCAAATGGCTTCTATTGCTGCCTCAGCCACAGCAATAACCTTCTTTTGTTGTTTATTCGGTAACAATATCTTGCTTGGAAGATTTCCAGCTCACTATTCCGTTATTCAAACTGTATAGTACCGTTTTTGTGACTTATAGTCGTTTATATATCGGTTTGGAAACTTGCAGCAGTGAACCCAGTCACTTCAAGTTCTCAATCTCCATAGTATAAGACAGTATCCTTAGTTCCTCTAAGATACTAGAGGATTTTCTTAACATCAATCCAATGACTATCACTTGGATTGGCCCGATTGTGACTCCATATGCTCAAAGCACATAAGACACCAGGTCATGTACATTTATCAATGTACGAGTTCTCAGAGAGTATCAACAACTTTAAATCTATCCCAGTAGATCTTTATTCCTAGAATAAAGGTTGTTTCTCCCAAGAATTCTATGGAGAATTTTCATGAAAGCCAAGCTTTCACCAATTGTATTATGGGAATATCATTTCCAAGAAATGACATATCATCATTGCTTAGGACATTCATTGTCAGTGCGCTCCCACTAACCTCCTTATATACACAAGAATCATTTTCATTTCGAATCAAATCATACACCATTATGATTACATCAAAACGATAATTCCAAGAATTCAATGATTGCTTCAATCCATACATGGATCGAATAACCTGCAAACCTTGTTTGCTAGTTTTGGTACGACAAAACCGTCAGGATGTTATAAATATCCTCCAAAAGGTTTCCGTTAAGGAAATCAGTTTTGGCATTCAGCTGCCACATTTCATAAATGAAACATGCAACATTTGCAAGCATTATCCAAATGGATTTACCATGGCAACATGTAAAAGGTTTCGTCGTAATCAACACAACGTTGATAACGATACCTTTTCGCTACAAGCCTAGCTTAGTACGTTGGTATGTTGCCATCCATGTATGTCTTCCTTGAAGACATATATAGTACCAATAGGCATTATGCCTTGCGGTACAACAACCAGTGTCTAAACTTGGTTGGTATATATGGAATCCATTTCAGACATCTTGACACTTTGCCATAATAGGGAGTCGATACCTTGTATCATTTCCTCATACGTAGTCGGTTTGTCTTCCTCAATAAGATTGACATCTTCATGAGGTGAGATCAGAAACCCATACCCCAGGTTTTTTTCTAACTCTCTCCGACTTACGTGGTTCTTGTGTATTCGAAGATTATTGGTATAGTTTCATCCTTGATGAAATATTTGTGTTTCATTAAGGAATCGGTGCCAGGAACAGTATTACTCCAATTTTCATCGAGTTTTACTTTCCTCCCACTTACCACTGCATATAGGTATTCCTCTTAGGAAGACCGCATGGTGAGCAACAATTAAATTGTTCTCTAGTGAGTTGTATAAGTACTATACTTTTGGTTTCCCTAGGATAACCTACAATTTAGGCACTTATCCAATTTGGGTTCTAGTTTGGTATCATCCAAACATATGCCTAGCATACCCAAATCTTCAGGAATGAGAAAACCCAGTTTCTTTCATGTTCATATCTAATATGAAGTCTGTCAAACAGATTTTTATGGAACCTTATTCTAAATAAGTTCTCCACTGTTTATGTGTATCCGTTGAATGAAATGGTAGCTCAGAGCGACTCATGATTAACCTTATCATGTCCAATAAAATTCGGTTTCTCCGTTCGGACACACCGTCAAATTGACGTGTTCCGGGAGGAGTCCTCATTGAAAGAATACTATACTCTTTCAAGTATATGAGAAACTTATTGCTTAAGTATTTTCACCATGGTCTAACCGTGATGAGTTAATACTTTAGCCGATCTGTTTGTCTATTTCGTATCGAAACTATAAAATTTTCCGATTTGTGTTTCTAAAAAAACACATAACCATAACGCGATGCCACATCCGTAAAGGTCATGAAACATTCATATCCACCTCTAGCGTAGCTAGACATGGGCCCACTTGCTTCATTATGAACTAGGGCTAACAGATCAGTGGCACTAACACTTTTACCAAGTAAAGAGTGTTTTAGGCACTTTGCCTAATAAACTAGATTCGTAGACATTATATGAATGGAATCAAATCTGTCCTAGTATCCACTCTTCGAAAGTGTAGATATATGAGTCTTGTTTAATTGTGTCCCAGACATCAATGCCACTTATAAGTCTCAACTGATTTATTCAGTTCGAGCTATTAGTTTGTCATGTCATATGTATGAGATTTATTTATATTCAAAATATAAATACTGTTATTCACATCTAATGCGGTTATATCAATATCATCTTTATATAATAAAACACTTTAGTGTTCTAGAATATAAAGGTACACCCGCAACAGGTTAAACCCTGATATAGAGATAATGTATATAGTCAAACTAGTTACATTCTAACAGTTTCCTAATTTAAGTACAAACCCGAAGAGTAGTTCCTAAACTTAGGTTTCTACGGTTAAAACAGCGACAGTCATCCCGTTTCTGATTCGTAGATTAATCTCATCTGAAGTCAGTATCCTGCTCTCAGCAGATTCTGCACATCAATACATATTTATGTACCACATTTAGTATCTAAAATCCAATTTAAATACTAGTAGTGAACATATTTATGACTAACATATTTGAAGCCAGAGCCTTGCACCGTCTTCAATTACTTCATGTCTGCCTTGTCCATA
This sequence comes from Zanthoxylum bungeanum, assembly GCA_019454045.1. Taxonomy (NCBI): domain Eukaryota; kingdom Viridiplantae; phylum Streptophyta; class Magnoliopsida; order Sapindales; family Rutaceae; genus Zanthoxylum; species Zanthoxylum bungeanum. The sequence continues at coordinate 25,621 of SKCR01039161.1, read as the reverse complement.
TGGCAGTCACGCTCCCGTGTCCCCATTTGTCACAGTTTAGGCAGAAATTTTGGGATATGTCCTTTATCTTCCCAGAAGATTATAATGATTTTGCCTTTGCCCTTTTCCACACTCCATAAGACTTTGGCCAAGCCTTGGCCTTCTAGAATGTCGAAATAAGATGCGCTTTGCGCTTCTTGCCTTATTGCAAACTCTGGCTTTTTCTCCTTCAGTATAGCCATTAACTCTCTAAGAGTTTACTATTGCAATTAGTTCTCCTAAGATCTGAGAATAGATCTACGAAGATCCTTCAATTTCAACATCATACTATAAGGATCTAATCCTTAGTTCTGAATAAGAAATTAAGGAATATATTTGGCAAGCATAATGGATTAAGTACTAAAGTTATCATTACATGAATATTCCAAATATCATGTTCTACTATTTGCTTAACTCCAGGCTTAAGCTCGAGATGTTACTATATCAAATAAAGTAACTTCTCGGTTTTCAGGACTATCCTGAAGTTTTATTCCCATTTTGAAAATTAAAGTCGTTTAAATACATTTTCACCCAGGATTATGTTTTAAACACTAATCTTTCAATTTATCTTGATTCTAATAGTCCAACTATTTAATCAACAATTTTAGGTACTATTCATTATAATGATTACTATAGTCTAACTATATAATCAACTATAATTTAATTTGTTAATTCAAATATATTGATTACTATAATCCAATTATATAATCAACTATAAATGAAATAGTTTGAATACAGTCCAACTGTTTTATTAAAACAACATTAATTATTAGTCCAACTAATAAATTAATTTATATTGACGAAAAATTTGATATGAGCGTGTATGGCAAGTAACTAAACGAATATTGCAAATTTAATACTTGCCTCCCACTATTTTTCGGCGAGCCTCTAACCCTATGTGGAGTACTCGGGAAACCTTGTTTCCTAGTGGGCTAGGATCCCGTTAAATAACACAAAATCTTGACTTTGGCCAACAAATTGTATGATAATTAACTAGGTAGATCTCTAAGATCAATTGGATCTCATCCAATTCCTAGATCCAGTAGGTGGACATCCAAGTCCGAAACATATATCTTATATATGCCAATATATCCAATATATTGGCTAACCTTTTTCCTCTGAATCAACTAAGCTTTGACTTTGGCACAACAAACTTAGTGATCCCAGTTAAGCGGAACCCATTGATTTTGGAAAGCTTCGTAATCAATGTCGATGGACAAGAAGTGATCTTGACTTTGGCCAACAAATCACAACTTGGACAAGACACTGATATGTAACAAACCCTTCATGATTCAAACACATCCTCGACGGACAAAGGTCTTGACTTTGGCCAACAAACCAATGCCAGTCTTGGATCTTGAGTAAGAATCACTCAATGGAAGGAAAAACGCTTAATATGATATTAAGGGTTTTTCGCGTGCAAATGGCAACCAATTAATTATCTTTGTTAAGGTCTCATCATCATACACCCTTAAACATGCATTCTAAACACATAATAAGGCGCGTAAGTAAATAAAATTATAATGATATGCGGATGGATACTTAAATATTGTTCCTAGAACAAATCTCTCCCTTTCTTCTCTCCCGCTAGCACAAGTATTACTTCTACCCGTTACATAACACTTCTAAAGAAACCTCATTTACATTGAGGGGAATAGGTGAGTAGAGAAATACAAAGAGTAAGGAGGTAATAGGCTGGACTCGCAGGTCCAATTAATAAATTCTAAATTTATTACAACAATTTCCAAAATTGCCCCACCCATCTAATATCCATCTGATATACATTATTCATACATCGCAACCATGTATTCACACAAGCATGTTATCAATCAATCTAATCCAATTAATTAATCTGAATATTAATGACCATCCAATGTTCAAACAACGATTTGATTTTGCGCGAGTCAAACTCGTTTCACGAATAAGTACTCAAAGTACGAATTCTTGAATTAAATTAAAGTACAACATTAAATCCAATTTAATTTGTATTTAATACTAACTCATTTATTTAATTCCAAATTAAATATTACACTTTATTCCAATTGGATCCAACCAATTTAGCCTAAACCCATCTTGGTACAACCAAACCCATTTAAGCCCAATTACAACTTTTAAGGCCCAATTTCCAAAATAGGCCCAATTAATTAAATTACCAAATTCCAAATTTTATAACTTAATTAACCAAAGTGTAAGTCATAATTAATTACCCAAATTAATATTTCCAAAAGATAAATTTGTACAATTAATTATGCTCATTATTATCAAAACATGTCCAACACATTTTAATCAAAAATCAAACATCTCCATGATTCAATACTCACGGCATTTTGGGGTTTTATAATCCGATTTCGTTTTCAATCGAATTGAATTACAAATCAACATTACCCACATGATTCCAACTCATCCAATGATTAAAATCAAAAAATACCATGACATTTAGGGCATCATCCAATTCGGCCAACCCTACTTTTGGGCAAAAAATGATCCAATCAAATTTTCATGAAATTGATCATATACAACTTCATTCAAACATCATTTAAGCATACTCAATTAAGTAATTTTATCAAATCATGCTCAAATACAATTTACCCAATTTTAACCCTAAATTCAAGTTTCATGCTCAACCTGACTCTGATACCATTGTTGGGTTTCTACGGTCTAACCGGGATCATTTTAAGCAATGAAACCATGTGCAAATACAACAAGGAAGTTGCGGAATACTTACAATGATCGGTTGAGCGATGCGACAAACACAAAAATTCTTTTCTCCCTCCAAGATGGCTCACGACAGTAGGCAGTTTTTGTGTCCTCCAAATTCGGCCATGGATGATCCATCAAGCTCCAAGCTTTGGTTGATGATTCCATGCTCACGGGTGCGGTTCCCTATCACCTTCGCAAGACTCCTAAAGCGTGCTAGCACTCCAGAAATTTTGCCGCAAAATTTTCTATTGCTTCTCCTTGGCTCACGGTATTGTAGTGAAAAGGAAGAAGAAAATGGCCTTGAGGCTGAGAGAGAAGAAGAAGAGAGGAATGGAGAGAATGTGTTGGTTGTTGGAAAAAATGTTAAGTTAATTAGTTTTTGATTTTCCAAAAATCAAAATACCAAAAACCCTTTCCAAATTTCCAAAAGTCAAAGCATTAAAGCTTTGCCAACTACTACCATCAATCACAATGACAAGTTGTCACATCACTCAAAGTGACTAGACATCACATCAATCGATTGACTAGTGATTTGACGCTTGATGTGACTTGTGGCCGCACTTGAATTCGAAATACGAGTGTGTCTGCAAACACTCCCGGGCTCGGGTTCGCTAATTCCAAATTAACGAATTTTTTGTTGCGCGTAATTAAATAATTATGCCAAGTAAAATCACTATTCACGTCGCTAACGAATAAATTCTAAATTAACTCGTTCGCCCGAATTAAAATCTAATTTTAATTCCGCGTCGAAATCCAATTTCATATAATATATCGAATATATTATTTTATCGATTAATTCCAAATTAATCGTTTTCTCTCTTTTAAATGATATTTTATCCCGGATAAAATATCTCTGTAATTAATCCTAGATTAATTTTCTCTCTCATCTAATTAATCCCAGATTAATAAAGTGTGAGTCATACGTCATTGGTGAATCTTTGGGAAGCGACCCATGAGATCCCCGGATATGTTGGCAGTAAATTCGGTTGTCGGACTATCCGAACACGTACGTACCTAGTACTACATTTTTACCGATTTACAACACAAGGTTGGCTTATAGCAAAGCGCCATGCCTACCCAATTCTCCAGAAATATTCTTACAGGAATAAGTGATCTATATCAGGCGTAGTATATGTAGTATTGCGTATTTTGATCCAGCATCGAATGTCACATGCTAGGCCTGAGGCTGGAATTGTGTCTGCCCCGTACGAAGCACATATCGGATCTCTGGTAACTAGTCTCTATAATCGGATAAACATGACCTAGTCATTTTATCCCGATGACTGCAGTACATAAGAGAACCAGTTCCGTATCCTACGTGATCATCATCTCCACTATGACTGGAGTGATACTTCCATCTCGACATCACACCCAATACACTACGATTCTCAATATACCCAGAAGAGGCGTACACAGAACCTGTTAAAGCCCTGGACGACCAAAACCAAAGTACATTGATTGTCGCAAGTATTAGCGGTGCAAGTCTCAGGTTAAGACCAAATACACCTACCCTGATTCAGACTTCCATAGACACATAGTCATACTACCAATGGAATTCCGAGGGGTCTATCCAGAGCGAAGCTGTTTTCTATACCATCGGTAAAACACAACCTCCTACTACACTTTCATGAGTATCATATACCCAAATATATGAGAACTATGACGTTATGCCCTCACAACGCGCACAAGTGTAATACTAGTCTTTTCCGCATTATCGATGTCCAATCTCGATAATACTCTGACTATGGATATTGTCTCATATCATCTCAATTCAGGAACTAATCATAAGGACCTCCTATCATTTATACATCTTGGTAATCTAATTACAAATGATAAGAGAGAAATTTCCTTTATCATATAGTTAATTTGTACAACACCATGATCTGTACAAATAGTGACGCTATGGGTCATAACTGTCCAACATATAGGGCATATCCCTAACATGTACGTCATTGGAATAAGTTTGTCATTGACTAATGTATACGATTTAGCTGTATAGAGGTTGGGTTGGTATAAGTTTAGCCTTTCCTGAATGATAGAAGTGCCTGATTGGATATGATACATATATGAATGGAAATGTATATTTGGTAAGATATTGTATCAATGTTTTCAGATAAGAATTCTGAAACGGAATATGTTTGATTGATAAGTAAATGATGTGAGGACTATCAAAGGTTATGGTATCTGAATTCGAAGTAATGTGTATATTCATATGTTTGATGTATATACGTATGTGTATGACTATTCTGATGATAAAACAGTGTCTTTCATGTATGTGCTTGTGTATGAGAAATCATGTGGTGAGTTTGTGTTAAGTGATATGTATGAATATATATATGTTTAATTGGTTGATGATTTCGTGGTGTAGTAGTCAAGCTGGTTAGGAATCCGTTCGGATGACATTCATCTCTACCTATTCTAAAATAGGTAATGAGTTCCGTACGAGAATTGTATGTGTAAGCCATCCATATGTATGTATTATTTGGTTATGTATTTTGTTATATATTGGCTGTTATGTATGCTTCATTTTCAGTTACACCATGATTGTATGTATGCCTGAGTGTATATGTGTGTATGATGGATTCCGTAATATATATGGACAATGTATGCTTACGTAGAATGAATGAATGATTTGAAAACCGATGTGAGTATCCGATGTTATAAAGTATGGTTGCTAAGTTGTATTGGTATATACGTATATATGTAAGAATTCTGAAATTGTATTTGCATGAATATAAGAGAAGTGAGCTATGGTATGTGTGAGTGCATATGGATCTCGAATGTTAAGTTATTGTAAGGCTATCAGAAGCGAATGAAGTTGTTTCAAATTGAAGACAATTTGTTTGACTTATTGATTTGATGATGTTTCAAAGATGTTTATTGTGATAAAAGTATAAATATGAGACTGCATGTTTCACATGATTGAAATGGATTCAATATACTCTATGGTATTCGAGTTTTTCTTTGTATGCTTTGGATGTTTAGCTATTAGATTGGCACATATATAGAAATGTAGATATGAGAAATTGGCACGCGTAAAAAATAAATGATAAAAAAATAAAAATAAAGTTGATAATTCTGAACTTGTAATAACTTAGCAATTCTAAAAAACTTCTTATGTGTTTGATATATATGTTACGTTTGTAGTGCATGCATGTGTTGGACAGTTATGACCCATAGCATCATTATTTGTACAGATCATGGTGTTGTTGTACAAATTAACTATGTGACAAAGGAAATTGCTCTTTTATCATTTGTGATTAGATCACCAAGATGTATAAATGATAGAAGGTCCATATGATTAGTTCCGAATTTATAAGATATGAGACAGTATCAATCCATAAAGGTTTAATCATTAAATATCCCTAGTCGTAGTATCGAAATTGGACATCGATAATACGGAATAGACTAGTATTGCACTTGTGCGTGTTGTGGGAGCATAACGGCATAGTTCTCATATATTTGGGTATAGGATACTAATGCAAGTGTAGTAGGAGGTTGTGTTTTACCGATGGTACGGAAAACAGCTTCGCTCTGGATAGACCCCTCAGAATTCCATTAGTAGTATGACTATGTGTCTATGGAAGTCCGAATCAGGGTAGGTGTATTTGGTCTTAACCTGAGACTTGCACCGCTAATACTTGCGACAATCAATGTAATTTGGTTTTGGTCGTTCAGGGCTTTAACAGGTTCTGTGTATGCCTCTTCTGGGTATATTGAGAATTGTAGTGTATTGGGTGTGATGTCGAGATGGAAGTATCACTCCAATCATAGTGGAGATGATGATCATGTAGGATACAGAACTGGTTCTCTTATGTACTGCAGTCATCGGGATAATATGACTAGGTCATGATTATCCGATTATAGAGACTAGTTACCAGAGATCCGATTGTTGGTTTCTATTAAGGTCTCAAGGATGAAATCAAGCATAAAACACATGTGAATACACAACAAAGTATGGCAGAATCATACTCACATTGAACGGATTGGATGCTACGAAGAACAAAATCATTTTCTGCTCCTCCAAGGTGCTCGGCAGTGGCAGATTTTTGAGTCTTCAAATTCGGTTTTGGCTTGATCCATGAAGCTCCAAGCTTTGTGATGGTATTCCAAGCTCATGAAGTGAGTTCCCTACCACCTTTGTATGCCTCCTAGAGTGTGCTAGCACCTTGATGATTTGCCACAAAACATCATTATCTTCACCTTGTAATCGGTCAAACCAGAAAATAAGAAGAGAAGAAAATTGCATGTTTTGGCCGAGAGAGAGGAAGCTGATTTTGGCTCCCAAAATGTGAGCAATAGAGAGAGAATGGAAGTTATGTATTTCTTTATCATTTTGTGTATCTAATACACAATATTCCATTTTCAAAAAATTAAATAAATGATTTAGCAAATACAAAAATTCAAGCCTTAATTGCCAACCACTTCCATCACTATTCACATCAACTCACATCACTCAATCAAGTGACAACTTGTCACATCACTTAAAGTGACATTTGATTTGACGCTTGATGTGACTAATGATTTGATGCTTGATGTGATGTGCGTGCCGCACTCGAATTCGAAATGCGAATGCGCTCACAAATAATCCCGGGCTCGGGTTCACTAATTCCAAATTAACGAACTTTTTGTTGCGACGCAATTAAATGATTACGCCTAATGAAATCACTATTCATGTCGCTAACGAATTAATTCTAAATTAACTCGTTCGCCCGAATTAAAATCTAATTTTAATTCAGCGTCGAAATCTAATTTCATTTAATATATCGAATATATTAATTTATCGATTAATTCCAAATTAATCGTTATCTCTCTTTAAATGATATTTTATCCCAGATAAAATATCTCCGTAATTAATCCAAGATTAATTTTCTCTCTCGTCTAATTAATCACAGATTAATAAAGTGCGAGTCATACGTCATCGGTGAATCTTCGGGAAGCGACCCATGAGATCCCCGGATATGTTGGCAGTAAATACGGTCGTCGGACTATCCGAACACGTAAGTACCTAGTACTACGTTTTACCGATTTATAAGACAAAATTGGCTTCTAGCAAAGCGTCATGCCTACCCAATTCTCTAGAAACATGCTTACAAGAATAAGCGATCTATATCAGACGTAGTATACGTAGTATTGCGTATGTCGATCCAGTATCGAATGATCACGTGCTAGGCCTGGGGCTGGAATTGTGTCTGCCCCGTACGAAGCACATGTCGGATGTCAGGTAACTAGTCTTTATGATCGGATAAACCTGACCTTGTTATTTTATCCCGATAGCTGCAGCATTTAAGAGAACCAGTCTCATATCCTACGTGACCATCATCTCCACTATGACTGGAGTGATACTTCCGTCTTGACATCACACCCAACACACTACGATTCTCGATATACCCAGAAGAGGCGTACACAGAAACCGGTTAAAGCCCTGGACGACCAAAACCAAAGTATATCGATTGTCGTAAGTATTAGCGGAGCAAGTCTCAGGTTAAGACCAAATACACCTACCTTGATTTCGGACTTCCATAGACACATAGTCATACTACCAATAGAATTCTGAGGGGGTTTATCCAGAGCGAAGCTGTTTCCCGTAGCATCGGTAAAACACAACCTCCTATTACACTTGCATGAGTATCCTATACCCAAATATATGAGAACTATGATGTTGTGCCCTCACAACGTGCACAAGTGTAATACTAGTCTTTTACGCATTTATCGATGTCCAATCTCGACAATGCTCTGACTAGGGATATTTAATGATTTATCCTTCGTGGACTGATACTGTCTCATATCATTCCCAATCCAGGAACAAATCATAGGGACCTCCTATCATTTTCATATCTATGTGATCTAATCACAAATGATAAGAGTGTAATCTCTTTTGTCACATAGTTAATTTGTACAACATACCACAATCTGTACAAATAGTGACGCTATGGGTCATAATTGTCCAACAATCTCCCACTTGGCCTATAGCCAGTCACTCGAGTGTCTTACACCCGAACAATGTACGGTTGGCTCAAATTGCTGAGAAAAGGCTTTCGTCAGCGGATTTGCATGATTATCATCTGATGCGATTTATTCGATCATCACATCGCCACGATGTACGATCCGAATGAATCAGATGAATATCGAAGTATATATCTGGATCGTTGATGAGACCATTAATTCTTTAGCCTGTGCTGACGCCTAGCTCAGCTGCTAACAGAATTATATCTAATCAAATTAGATTTGTTATCGACCCAAATGGCTTCTATTGCCACCTCAGCTGCAGCAATAACCCGCATTTATTGTTTATACGGTAACAGTATCTTGCTTGGAAGATTTCCAGCTCACTGTTCCGTTATCCAAACTATATAGTACCGTTTGTGACTTATAGTCATTTAATCGGTTTAGGAAACTTGCTACAGTGATCCCAGTCACTTCAAGTTCTCCTTCTCCATAGATTAAGACAGTATCATTAGATCTCTAAGATACTAAAGGATATTCTTAATATCAATCCAATGACTATCACTTGGATTGGCCCGATTGTGAATCCATATGCTCAAAGCGTATGAGACACCAGGTCGTGTATATTTTTCAATGTACGGTTTCACGGAGAGTTTTCTCGAAAGCCAAGCTTTCACCGATTGTTTTATGGGAATATCATTTCCAAGAAATGAAATATTATCATTATTTATAGGACATCCACTGTCAGTGCGCTCCCACTAACCCTCTTATATACACAAGAATCATTTCGTTTTGAATTAAATCATACTCCATTATGATTACATCAAAACGATAACTCTAAGAATCTATGCTTGCTTCAATCCACCCATGGATTGAATAACTCGCAAACCTTGTTTGCTAGTTAAGGTACGATAAAACCGACAGGATGTTGTAAACATCCTCCGAAAGGTTTCCTTTTCAAGAAAGCGATTTTCCCGTTAAGATGACATAATTCATAAATGAAACACACAGCTTTAGCAAGCATTATCCAAATGGGTTCACCGTGGCAACAGGTAAAAGGTTGAATCATAATCAACACAATGTTGATAAAGATACCTTTTCGCTACAAGCCTAGCTTAGTACGTTGGTATGTTGTCATCCATTTATGTCTTCCTTGAAGACTTATATAGTACCAATAGGCACATTGCCTTGCGGTACATCAACTAGTATCCAAACATAGTTGATATACATGGAATCCATTTCGGACTCATGACACTTTGTCATAATAGGGAGTCGATACCTTGTATCACTTCCCCATACATAGTCAGTTGGTATTCCTCTATAAGATAGACATCTTTATGAGGTGAGATCAGAAACCCATACCCCATATTGTTTTCTGACTCTCTCCGACTTACGCGGTTCTTGTGTATTCGAAGATTAATGGTATAGTTTCATCCTTGATGAACTATTTATGTTCCATTAAGGAATAGGTTCCTTGAATAGTGTTACTCCGATTTTCATCGAGTTTTACTATCCACCCACTTGTTGGACAAAATGACCCATAGCGTCACTATTTGCACAGATCATTGTGTTGTTGTAGCAAATTAACTATGTGACAAGGAAATTGCACTCTCATCATTTGTGATTAGATCACCATAGATATATAAAAAATGAAGAGAGGTCCCTGTGATTAGTTCCTGGACTGAGAATGATATGAGACAGTATCAGTCCCGGAAGGATTGATCATTAAATATCCCTAGCCGGAGTATTATCGAGACTGGACATCGATAATGCGGAATAGGCTAGTATTGCACTTGTGTGCGTTGTGAGGGCACAACGGCATAATTCTCATATATATAAGTATCGGATACTTATGCAAGTGCGATAGGAGGTCGTGTTTCACCGATGGTACGGGAAACAGCTTCGCTCTGGATAGACCCCTCGGAATCCCATTGGTATTATGACTATGTGTCTATGGGAGGCCGAAATCAAGGTAGGTGTGTATAGTCTTAACCTGAGACTTACATCGCTAATGCTTACGATAATCGATAGACTTTGGTCTTGGTGGTACAAGGCTTTAACCGGTTCTGCGTACACCACTTCTGGGTTATCAGAGAGTCGTAGTATATTGGGTGTGATGTAAGACGGAAGTATCACTTCAGTCATAGTGGAGATGATGTCACGCAGGATACGGTACTAGTGCTCTTGAGTGTTGCGCAACCAATCGGGATATTGTGACCAGGTCATGAATATCCGATTATAAGACTATGTTACCAGACATCTGACATGTGCTTCGGACGGGGCAGACACTTATCCAGCCCCAGCCCTAGCACGTGACTATCCGATACTGGGCCGATATACACAATACAATTGGTATACTACGCTTGATATAGATCTTGAATATTCTTATAAGAATATGTCCGGAGAATTAGGAAGACTTGGTGCTTTGCTAGAAGCCAACCTTGTCTAGTAAATCGGTAAAACGTAGTACTTGGTACTTACGTGTTCGGATAGTCCGACGACCGATTTGACTGCCAACATCCGGGGATCTCATGGGTCGCTTCCCAAAAGATTCACCGATGACGTATGACTCGCACTTTTATTAATCTGGGATTAATATGATGAGAAGAAAATTAATCTGGGATTAATTACAGAGATATTTTATCTGGATAAAATATCAATTAAAAGAGAGAGATTGATTAATTTGGAATTATCGATTAATTAATATATTTGATATATTAAACGAAATTGGATTTCGACGCGGAATTAAATTAGATTTTAATTCGGGCGAGCGAATTAATTTAGAATTAATTCGTTAGCGACGTGAATAGTGATTTCACTAGGCGTAATCATTTAATTACGACGCAACGGAAAATTCGTTAATTTAGAATTAGCGAATCCGAGCCCGAGATTATTTACGAGCGCATTCGTATTTCAAATTCGAGCGCGGCTCGTCAAATCAAGCGTCAAATCACTTAGTCGCATCAATCGTTGTCACTTTGAGTGATGTGACTTGACAATTGATTGATTTTGACTTGAGTGATGTGTGATGATGATGTGTGTGTTGGCAATTAAAGCCAAATGTGTGTGAAATGAATTTCAAATGAAATTCATGTGTATTAGATACACAAATTACACACAAAACCGTGAATCACATTTCCCTCCTCTTCTCCTCTTCTTCTTCCTCTCATCCTCACGCCTTTCTGGTTCTGTTTTTCTGGGTACTGCCGTGAACAAAATGGAGGGAAGCAAGTGCGTTTTGTGGCAAAAACAAGAGTGCTAGCACACTCCGAGATCAATGCGAAGGTGATAGGGAAGCTTACCCATGAGCCGGGATAACTACGACGAAGCTTGGAGCTTGTTTTGATGATGAAACCGAATCTGCAGTGAGCTGTGACAGTGGCCTGCTCCCGCCCCAACCAGTGAAGGAAATCAGATTTTGTGTTGGCTTCCGCTCTCAACGCTCGATGTAAGTATTCCGCACTTCCGTCGTTGTATTCACTTATGATTCATGCTTGAGTTTTGATCTTGGGACCTATAGAAACTTCAACAATGGCATCAAGAGCTTAGGTTAAAAGCATGAAAAAGTTAGGGCTAAAATTTGGGCAAACTTGATTTTGAGCATGATAAATTAAATTGGATGGATTTGTATGCTTAATTGTGTTGAATTGAAGATTGATTGGGTCAATTTCAACAAATTGTGATTGGATCATTTTTCCCCAAATTACTACCTTGCCGAAAATTGATGATGATTTATGTCTTGGGATTTTTGATTTTTGACAATTGGATGTGTTGGAATCATTGGGAATATGATTTGATGTCGATTGCGGAATCAATTGGATTGAATTCGAATCGGACGAAAAATCCCCAAATTGCCAAGTATGTCATAAAGCTTGAAATTGGGTAAATTGATTTAAGCATGCAATTATGAAATTGGATGATAAAGTATGCTTGAATGTATTTTAATTGATGATTGGTTGGATCAATTGATTAATATTGTTTGGAACAAATTTCCCCAAATGCTTATGTTGGCCGAATAGTAACTTAGCCCTAAAGTCTTGGAATTTTGATTTTTAATTCATTGGATGAGTTAGAATCAATTAGGATGTTGATTTAATGTCGATTGTGGGATTAATTGGATTGAAACCAAATCGGATATAAAATCCTCTCCTTGGCCGAGACTTAAAGAGCATGTAATGGGTTTGATTTTAATCAAAATGTGTTGGACATATGATGATGATAATGAGCATGATTAATTGTGTGAATTGATGTTTTAGAAATGTTAATTTGGGTGATTAATCATGATATACACTTTAGGTAATTAAATTGCGAAATTGGATTTGTGTAATTTAATTAATTGGGCTAATTTTGGAAATTGAGCTTGAATTGTTGTATTGGGCTTATTGGGCTTTGTTGTACAAAGTTTGTTTTAGGCAAAATTGGTTGGATCCAATTGGGCCCAAAACCGCATCCAAAGCCCAAATGCGACTTAATGGACCTTTAAAGTTTAATTGGGCCTAATGGGCCAAGATTAATTTATAGGCTTATGGGGTAACTCCCGGATTGGACTTTGGTTGCGGGTTTGACCCGAGTTGACCAAAAGACCACGCCTTAAGAAATTAATTAAAAGCCCATTAGACTTTAATTAAATTAATATTGGATATTAATCGGGCTTTGAGACCCGTAGCGATTAAATTTGGAATTTAAGTCGAAAAGGGTTTATTATTAAAGTGTGTTATTTAATTTGGAATTAAATAGTGAATTAGAATTAAATACAAATTGAATTGGATTTAATTGTGTAGTTTAATTTAATTCGGGAATTCGTACTTTAAGTACTTATTCGCAAAAACGAGTTTGACTCGACAAAATCAAATCGTTGTTGAACATTGGATGATCACTAATTATCAAGATTAATTAATTGGATTAGATTGATTGATAACATGCTTGAGTGAATACATGGTTGTGATGCATGAATAATGTATATCGGATGGATATTAGATGGGTGGGGCAATTTTAGAAATTGTTGTAATAAATTTGATTTATTAATTGGACCTGCGTGTCCAGCCTTATCACCTCCTATTCTTTGTATTCTCTTCTCACCTATTCCCCTCAATGTAAATGAGGTTTCTTTAGAAGTGTAGTGTAACGGGTAGAAGAAAAATTTGTGCTAGCGGGAGAGAGAAAGTGAGAGATTTGATCTAGGATCAATGTGTAAAATATCCATCCGCATATCATTATTATTTTATCATATGCGCTTTATTATGTGTTTAGAATGCATGTTTAAGGGTGTATGATGATGAGACCTTAACAAAGATAATAAATTGGTTTCCAATTTGCACGCGAAAAGCCCTCATCAAATATCATGCGTCTTTTCCTTCCATTGAGTGATTCTCACTCAAGATCCGAGACGGCATTGGGTTGTTGGCCAAAGTCAAGCCCTTTGTCTGTCGAAGATGTGTTTGAATCACGAGGCTTTGTTCCATATTGGTGTCATGTCCAAGTTGTGGTTTGTTGGCCAAAGTCAAGACCACTTCTTGTCCAACGACATTGATTACGAAGCTTCCATGGTCAATGGGTCCACGCTTGACTGGGATCACTAGGTTTGTTGTGCCAAAGCCAAGGCCTAGTTGATTCAGAGGAAATAGGTTAGGGTATATATTGGATATAGGCATATATATGATATATGTTTAGGACTTGGATGTCCACCTACTGGATCTAGGAATTGGATTGGATCCAATTGATCTTAGAGATCTACCTAGTTAATTATCATACAATTTGTTGGCCAAAGTCAAGATTGTGTGATATTTAACGGGATCCTAGCCCACTAGGAAACACGGTTTCCCGAGTACTCGACAGAGGGTTAGAGGCTCGACGAAAAAATAGTGGGAGGCAAGAATTGAATTTGCAATATTCGTTCAATTACTCGCCATACGCGCTCATTAAATTATTTCGTCGTTAGATTAAATGTTAGTTGGACTAATATTTAAATTGTTGTTTTAATAAACAGTTGGACTGTATTATACTTGATTATATATAATTGGATTATATTAATCAATATATTTGAATTAATTAATTTTCAGTTTACAGTTGATTTTTATAATTGGATTATAGTAATCAATGTAATTGAGGTTAATTAATTTGGATTATATTTGATTATATAGTTGGACTATTATAATCATTATAATATATATAGTACCACTAATCGTTGATTAAATAGTTGGACTATTGTAATCAAGATAAAATTGAAAAGTTGGATATTTAAAATATAATCTGGGATTAAAATATTTTAAATGATTTAATTTTCAAATTGGGAATAAATAATAGGTTTTTATTTGATAAAATAACTTATTATACCTTACGCCCAAAATTAAGCAAAATAAGTAGAGCATAAAATTTGGAAGATTTATGTGATGATGACTTTATGCTTAATTTAATATACTTGTCATAAATCTAATTTTAGATTTAAGAAGTATTAAAATTGCAATTTATAATTCTTGGAGAATTAATTGACTATTCTAGAGGAGATAAAGTCAAAGTTTGCAATTGGGCATGTAGCACGAGGTGCACATCGTTTCGATATTCTAAAACCCAAGGCTTTGCCTAAGGTTCCTAAAATATTGAAAAGGATAATTGACATATACCAAAGTGACTACCATTTGGATATGGCAGACACGAAGGAATTAAAGAAAGGGCAAGGCTCTGACTTTAAAAATGTTTGTCAAAGTTATGTTCACAACTAGTATTGAAATTAGATTTTAAATACTTAGTGTGGTACATAAAATATATGTATGATGTTCAGAATCTGCCTATGAGCAGGATTAGAGAACTGTTATAATGTAACTAGTTTGACTAGATACATTATCTCTTTATCAGGTTTAACCCATGCGGGTGAAACTTTATATTTTAGAACACTAAAATGTTTTATTATATAAGGATGATATTGAGATAAACACATTAGATGTGAATAACAGAATTTATATTTTGAATATAATAATCTCAAAACATATAAAATGACAAATAAATAGCTCAAATTGATTTGATCAGTAGAGACTTATTGTGGCATTGTTGTCTGAGACACAATAAACAAGACTCGTATATCCGCACTTTTGAAGAGTGGGTACGGACTGATTTGACTATTCAAATAAAGTCTACGAATCTAGTTTGTTAGGAAGTACCTAAAACACTGTTTACTTGGTAATAGTGTAAGTGCCACCGATCTGTTAGCCCTATTCATGGTGAAGTTAGTGGGCCCATATCTAGCTAGGCTAGATGTGAACATGAATGTTTCGTGACCTTACGGATGTGCATCAAGTTATGGTTATGTGTTTCTTTTGAAGAACACAAATCGGAAACTTTTAGAGTTTCGACACGAAATAGACAAAAGATCGGCTATAGTATTATACCGTCACGGTAAGACCGTAATGGAAAATACTTAAGCAATAAGTTTCTTATATACTTGAAAGAGTATAGTATTCTTTCAAATGAGGACTCCTCCCGGAACACGTCAAAGTGACGGTGTGTCCGAACGGATTAACCGAATCATGTTGACATGATAAGGCTAATCATGAGTCGCTCTGAGCTACCATTTCCTTCAACGGATAAGTTTTAACAGTGCAATAACTTATTTAGAATAAAGTTCTATTAATAATTTGTTGACAAATATCATATTAGATATGAACAGGAAAGAAAACCGGGTTTCTCATTCCTGACCATTTGGGATGCTAGGCATATGTTTGGATAATACCAAACTAAAACCTAAATTGGATAAGTGCCAAATTGGTTATCCTAAAGGAAACCATAAGTATAGTACTTATAAATCTCACATGAGAACAATATGATTGTTGCTCACCATGCGGTTTTCCTAAGAGGAATACGATATGCAGTGGTCAGTGGGAGGATGGTGATACTCGATGAAAATTGAAGTAATACTGTTCGAGGCACGAAATCCTTAATGGAACACATATAGTTCATCAATGATGAATTATACCATTAATCTTCGAATACACAAGAACACGCGTAGATCGGAGAGAGTCAGAAAACAAACTAGGGTATGGGTTTCTGATCTCACCTCATAAAGATGTTAATCTTTTAAGGCATACCAACTGACTACGTATGAGGTAGTGATACAAGGTATCGACTCCCTATTATGACAAAGTGTCATGAGTCCGAAATGGATTCCATGTATATCAACAAGTTTGGATACTAGTTGATGTACCATAAGACATTGTGCCTATTGGTACTTTATAAGTCTTCAAGGAAGACATACATGGAAGGCAACATACCAACGTACTAAGCTAGGCTTGTAAAGAAAAGGTAGAGTTATCAACATTGTGTTGATTCCGATGAAACCTTTTACCTGTTGCCATTGTAAATCCATTTGGATAATGCTTGCTAAAGCTGTGTATTTCATTTATGAAATATGACAGCTTACGGGAAAATCGCTTTCCTGAAAAGGAAACCTTTGGAGGATTCTTACAACATCCTGACGATTTTGTATAACCGACAAACAAGGTTTGCGGGTTATTCGATCCATGTTTGATTGAAGCAAGCATAGGTTCTAGGACTGTCGTTTTGATGTAATCATAATGGTTTATGACTTAATTCAAAACGAAATGATTCTTGTGTATATAAGGAGGTTAGTGGGAGCGCACTGACAGTGAAATTCCCAATAAAGCAATTGGTGAAAGCTTGGCTTCATAGATATCTTTCATAGAATTCTCCGTAGAATTCTTGGGAGTAACAACCTTTATTCAAGGAATAAAGATCTACGGGCTAGATTTGGAGTTGTTAACACTCTCTGAGAAATTGTACATGAATAATGTACGTAACCTGGTGTCTCATACGCTTTGAGCATATGGAGTCACAATCAGGACAATCCAAGTGATAGTCACTGGATTGAAGTTAAGAACATCTATTAGTATCTTAGAGAACTAAAGATGCTGTCTTAAATTATGGAGTAGAGAACTTGAAGTGACTAGGATCACTGCTGCAAGTTTCCAAACGGTAAATACGCGGTACTATAAAGTTTGAATAACGGGACAGTGAGCTGGAAATATTCCGAGCAAGATAACTGTTGCCGAATAAACAACAAATGCGGATTATTGCTGCAGCTGAGGCAGCAATAGAAGCCATTTGGATCGATAATAAATCTAATTAGATTAGATATAGTTCTTTTAGCAGCTGAGCTAGGCGTCAGCACAGGCTAAGGAATTAAAGGTCTCATCGACGATCCAGATATATACTTCTATATCATCTGATTCGTTCGGATCATACATCGTGGCGATGTGATGATCGTATAAATCGCGTCAAACGATAATCAAAAAAATCCGCTGACGAAACCCTTTCCTCAGCAATTTGAGCGAACCGTACATAGTTCGGGTGTGGGACACTTGAGTGACTCGCTACGTGCCAAGTGGGAGATTGTTGGACAAAATGACCCATAGCGTCACTATTTGCACAGATCATTGTGTTGTTGTAGCAAATTAACTATGTGACAAGGAAATTGCACTCTCATCATTTGTGATTAGATCACCATAGATATATAAATGAAGAGAGGTCCCTGTGATTAGTTCCTGGACTGAGAATGATATGAGACATATCAGTCCCCGAAGGATTAATCATTAAATATCCCTAGCCGGAGTATTATCGAGACTGGACATCGATAATGCGGAATAGGCTAGTATTGCACTTGTGTGCGTTGTGAGGGCACAACGGCATAGTTCTCATATATATAAGTATCGGATACTTATGCAAGTGCGATAGGAGGTCGTGTTTCACCGATGGTACGGGAAAAAGCTTCGCTCTGGATAGACCCCTCGGAATCCCATTGGTATTATGACTATGTGTCTATGGGAGGCCGAAATCAAGGTAGGTGTGTATAGTCTTAACCTGAGACTTACATCGCTAATGCTTACGATAATCGATAGACTTTGGTTCTTGGTGGTACAGGGCTTTAACCGGTTCTGCGTACACCACTTCTGGGTTTATCAGAGAGTCGTAGTGTATTGGGTGTGATGTCAAGACGGAAGTATCACTTCAGTCATAGTGGAGATGATGTCACGCAGGATATGGTACTAGTGCTCTTGAGTGTTGCGCAACCAATCGGGATATTGTGACCAGGTCATGAATATCCGATTATAGAGACTATGTTACCAGACATCCGACATGTGCTTCGGACGGGGCAGACACTTATCCAGCCCCAGCCCTAGCACGTGACTATCCGATACTGGGCCGATATACACAATACAATTGGTATACTACGCTTGATATAGATCTTAAATATTCTTATAAGAATATGTCCGGAGAATTGGAAGACTTGGTGCTTTGCTAGAAGAACCAACCTTGTCTAGTAAATCGGTAAAACGTAGTACTTGGTACGTACCGTTCGGATAGTCCGACGACCGATTTGACTGCCAACATATCCGGGGATCTCATGGGTCGCTTCCCAAAGATTCACCGATGACGTATGACTCGCACTTTTATTAATCTGGATTAATATGATGAGAGAGAAAATTAATCTGGGATTAATTACAGAGATATTTTATCTAGGATAAAATATCAATTAAAAGAGAGAGATGATTAATTGGAATAATCGATTAATTTGGAATTAATCGATTAATTAATATATTTGATATATTAAACGAAATTGGATTTCGACGCGGAATTAAAATTAGATTTTAATTCGGGCGAGCGAATTAATTTAGAATTAATTCGTTAGCGACGTGAATAGTGATTTCGCTAGGCGTAATCATTTAATTACGACGCAACGGAAAATTCGTTAATTTAGAATTAGCGAATCCGAGCCCGAGATTATTTACGAGCGCATTCGCATTTCAAATTCGAGCGCGGCTCGTCAAATCAAGCGTCAAATCATTAGTCGCATCAAGCGTCAAATCACTTGTCACTTTGAGTGATGTGGACTTGACAACTGATTGAGTTGACTTGAGTGATGTGATGAGTGATGTGTGTGGTTGGCAATTAAAGCCAAATGTGTGTGAAATGAATTTCAAATGAAATTCATGTGTATTAGATACACAAATTACACCCAAAAACCGTGAATCACATTTCCCTCCTCTTTCCTCTTCTTCTTCCTCTCATCACTCACGCCATTTCTGTTCTGGTTTTTCTGGGTACTGCCGTGAACAAAATGGAGGGAAGCAGTGCGTTTTGTGGCAAAAACAAGAGTGCTAGCACACTCCGAGATCAATGCGAAGGTGATAGGGAAGCTTACCCATGAGCCGGGAATCACGACGACGAAGCTTGGAGCTTGTTTTGATGATGAAAAACCGAATCTGCAGTGAGCTGTGACAGTGGACTGCTCACGCCAAAACCAGTGAAGAAATCAGATTTTGTGTTGCTTCCGCGTCGCTCAACCGCTCGATGTAAGTATTCGCACTTCCGTCGTTGTATTCACTTATGATTCATGCTTGAGTTTTGATCTGGGACCTATAGAAACTTCAACACCACTTACCACTGCATATAGGTATTCCTCTTAGGAAAACCGCATGGTGAGCACAATTAAATTGTTCTTTCTTTGTGAGTTGTATAAATACAATACTTTGGTATCCCTAGGATTATACAATTGGCACTTATCCAATTTGGGTTTTAGTTTGGTATCATCCAAACATATGCCTAGCATTCCCAAATATCAGGAATGTGAAAACCCGGTTTCTTTCCTGTTCATATCTAATATGAGATCTGTCAAACAGATTTTAATGGAATTATTCTAAATAAGTTATGCACTGTTAATGCTTATCCTTGAAGGAAATGGTAGCTCAGAGCGATAACCTTAATCATGTCTGACATAATTCGGTTACTTAGTTTCGGACACATCGTCAAATGATGTGTTCCGGGAGGAGTCCTCATTGAAAGAATACTTTACTCTTTCAAGTATATTAGAAACTTATTGCTTAAGTATTTCCATATGGTCTTACTGTGACAGTCTAATACTTTAGCTGATCTGTTTGTCTATTCGTGTCGAAACTTTAAAAGTTTCCGATTTGTGTTTTTTTAAAGAAACACATAACCAAACGCGATGCCACATCCGTAAAGGTCACGAAATATTCATATACACCTCTAGCCTAGCTAGACATGGGCCCACTTGCTTCACTATGAACTAGGGCTAACGGATCGGTGGCATTTACACTTTTACCAAGTAAACAATGTTTTAGGCACTTTGCCCAATAAACTAGATTCGTAGACTTTATTTGATTAGAATCAAATTAGTCCGAGTACCCACTCTTCAAAAGTGTGGATATACGAGTCTTGTTTAATTGTGTCCTAGACAACAATGCCACAATTAAGTTTCATCTGATCAAATCAGTTTGAGCTATTTGTTTGTCCTTATATATTTGAGATTATTTATATTCAAAATATAAATTTTGTTATTCACATCTAATGTGTTTATCTCAACATCATCTTATATAATAAAACACTTTAGTGTTCTAGAATATAAAGGTTCACCCGCAGCGGGTTAAACACTGATATAGAGATAATGTTATAGTCAAACTAGTTACATTAAACAGTTTCCTAATTTAAGTACACAACCGAAGGTAGTTCTTAAACTTAGGTACCCTGCGGTTAAAACAGCGACTTCGTCCCGTGTTTCAATTCGCAGATAAATCTCTAACTGAAGTCAGTATCCTGCTCATAGCAGATTCTGACATCAATATATATTTATATCACACTAAGTATCTAAAATCCAATTTTAATACTAGTTGAATATATTTATGACAAAATATTTGAAGTCAGAGCCTTGCTCATCTTCAATTCCTTCATGTCTGCTTTGTCCAAACGGCAGTCACGCTTCCGCAATTCCGTTTGCCACATTTAGGCAGACATTTTGGGATATGTCTTTTATCTTCCCAGAAGAATATAATGATTTTGCCTTTGCCTATTTCAACACTCAGAAGCCTTTGGCCTTCTAGAATATCGAAGTAATGTGCCATGCGCTACCTGCCTAATTGCAAATCTTGACTTTATCTCCTTGAGAATAGTCATTAACTCTCCAAGAGTTTTTATTGCAATTTTAGTACTTCTAAAACCTAAGTATAGATTTATGAAGATCCTTCAATTTCATTTTCATACTTTAAGGATCTAATCCTTAGTTTTGATTCAGAAATTAAGGAGTCTACTGCGACAAGCTTAATGGATTAAGCACTAAAGTTATCATTACATAAATCTTCCAAAGATTATACTCTATATTGCTTAACTCGGGCTTAGGCTTAATATGTTATTTTATCAAATAAAGTAACTTATTTTTTCCAGGACCATCCTGAAATTTTATTCCAATTTGAAAATTAAACCATTTAAATACATTTTCCCTTGGATTATGTCTTAAATGTCAATCTTTCAATTATATCTTGATTTTAATAGTCCAACTATTTAATCGACGATTAAGGTACTATTTATTATAATGATTACAATAGTCCAACTATTTAATCAACTATAATTTAATAGATTAAAATCAATTATATTGATTACTATAATCCAATTATAAAGTCAACTATAAATGAATAGTTGAATATAGTCCAACTATTTATTAAAACAACATTTAAATATTAGTCCAACTAACATTTAATTTATTAGACGAATGATATTTGTTTTGAGCGCGTATGGCAAGTAATTAAACGAATATTGCAAATTTAATTCTTGCCTCCCACTATTTTTCGGCGAGCCTCTAACCCTCTGTCGAGTACTCGGGAAACCATGTTTCCTAGCGGGCTAGGATCCCGTTAAATATCACACAATCGTGACTTTGGCCAACAAATTGTATGATAATTAACTAGGTAGATCTCTAAGATCGATTGGATCCAATCCAATTCCTAGATCCGGTAGGGGGACATCCAAGTCTGAAACATATATTTTATATATGCCAATATATCCAATGTATTACCTAACCTTTTTCCTCTGAATCAACTAAGCATTGGCTTTGGCACAACAAACTTAGTGATCCCAGTTAAGCAAGACCCATTGACCATGGAAAGCTTCGTAATCAATGTCGATGGATAAGAAGTGGTCTTGACTTTGGCCAACAAACCACAACTTGGACAAGACACCAATATGGAACAAAGCCTTCGTGATTCAAACACATCATCGATGGACAAAGGCCTTGACTTTGGCCAACAAGCCAATGCCAGTCTCAGATCCTGAGTGAGAATCACTCAATGGAAGGAAAAACGCTTAATATTGTTTGAGGGTTTTTCGAGTGCAAAATGGCAACCAATTTATTTATTATTTTGTTAAGGTCTCATCATCAAACACCCTTAAACATGCATTCTAAACACATAATAAAGCGCGTATAAATAAATAATAATGATATGCGGATGGATACTTTACACATTGATCCTAGATCAAATCTCTCATTTTCTCTCTCCTGCTAGCACAAGTATTTACTTCTACCCGTTACAATACACTTCTAAAGAAATCTCATTTACATTGAGGGGAATAGGTGAGAAGAGAATACAAAGAATATGGAAGTGATAAGGCTGGACACGCATGTCCAATTAATAAATCAAATTTATTACAACAATTTCTAAAATTTCCCCACCCTTCTAATATCCATCTGATATACATTATTCATGCATCACAATCATGTATTCACACAAGCATGTTATCAATCAATCTAATCGAATTAATTAATCTGATAATAATGACCATCCAATGTTCAAACAACGATTTGATTTTGCTCGAGTCAAACTCGTTTTGTGAATAAGTACTCAAAGTACGAATTCTCGAATTAAATTAAACTACATAATTAAATCCAATTCAATTTGTATTTAATTCTAATTCACTATTTAATTCCAAATTAAATATTACACTTTATTAATAAACCTTTACGACTTAAATTCCAAATTAATCGTTACGGGTCTCAAAGCCCGATTAATATCCAATATTAATTTAATTAAAGTCAATGGGCTTTTAATTAATTTCTTGAGTTGTGGACTTTTGGTCAACTCGGGTCGAACCCAATAACCAAAGTCCAATCCGGGAGTTACCCCATAAGCCTAGAAATCAATTTTGGCCCATTAGGCCCAATTAAACTTTAAAGGTCCATTACTCGCATTTGGGCTTTGGATGCGGTTTTGGGCCCAATTGGATCCAATCCATTTGGCCTAAACCTAACTTGGTACAACCAAGCCCAATAAACCCAATAACAACTTTAAAAGCCCAAATCCAATTTTAAGGCCCAATTAATTAAATTACAAAATCCAATTTTACAATTTAATTGCCTAAAGTGTATAACAAATTAATCACCCAAATCAATATTTCCAAACATCAATTAGCATAATTAATCATGCTTATCATTATTAAATCATGTCCAACACAATTTAACAAAAATCAAACCCAATTATTGCTTCAAGTGTCTCGGCCAAGGGGAAATTTCATGCACAAATCAAATTCAATGCAATTAAATTCAATTCAACATTAAATCAATATCCCCAAATGATTTCCAATACATCCAATGATCAAAAATCAAAAAATCCAAGACATTAGGGTTCATTGTATTTTCGGCCAACACAAAAATTTGGGGAAATTTGTTCCAAACAACATTTCATCAAATTGATCAAATAAATCATCAATTAAAACACATTTAAGCATACTAATTCATTCAATTTCATTAATCATGCTAAAAATCAATTTTGCCCAAATTTTAACCCTAAATTTTTTTATGCTCAATATTGGCTCAAGATACCATTGTTGGTTTCTATTAAGGTCCCAATGATGAAATCAAGCATAAAACACATGTGAATACACAACAAAGTATGGCGGAATCATACTCACATTGAACGAATTGGATGCTACGAAGAACAAAATCATGAAGCTCCAAGCTTTGTGATGGTATTCCCAGCTCATGAAGTGAGTTCCCTATCACCTTTGTATGCCTCTTAGAGTGTGCTAGCACCTTGATGATTTGCCACAAATCATCATTTTCTTCACCTTGTAATCGGTCAAACCAGAAAATAAGAAGAGAAAAAAATTGCATGTTTTGGCCGAGAGAGAGGAAGCTGATTTTGGCTCCCAAAACGTGAGCAATAGAGAGAGAATGGAAGTTATGTATTTCTTTATCATTTTGTGTATCTAATACACAATATTCCATTTTCAAAAAATTAAATAAATGATTTAGCAAATACAAAAAGTCAAGCCTTAATTGCCAACCACTTCCATCACTATTCATATCAACTCACATCACTCAATCAAGTGACAACTTGTCACATCACTCAAAGTGACATTTGATTTGACGCTTGATGTGACTAATGATTTGACACTTGATGTGATTTACGTGCCGCACTGGAATTCGAAATGCGAATGCGCTCACAAACAATCCCGGGCTCGGGTTCGCTAATTCCAAATTAATGAAATTTTCGTTGCGACGCAATTAAATGATTACGCCTAGAGAAATCACTATTCACGTCGCTAACGAATTAATTCTAAATTAACTCGTTCGCCCGAATTAAAATCCAATTTTAATTCCGCGTCGAAATCCAATTTCGTTTAATATATCAAATATATTAATTTATCGATTAATTCCAAATTAATCGTTATCTCTCTTTAAATGATATTTTATCCCAGATAAAATATCTCGGCAATTAATCCCAGATTAATTTTCTCTCTCGTCTAATTAATCCCAGATTAATAAAGTGTGAGTCATACGTCATCGGTGAATCTTCGAGAAGCGACCCATGGGATCCCCGGATATGTTGGCATTAAATACGGTCGTCGGACTATCCGAACACGTAAGTACCTAGTACTACGTTTTACCGATTTACAAGACAAGGTTGGCTTCTAGCAAAGCGCCATGCCTACCCAATTCTCCAGAAAATGCTTACATGAATAAGCGATCTATATCAGGCGTAATATACGTAGTATTGGGTATGTCGATCCAGTATCAGATGATCACGTGCGAGGCCTGGGGCTGGAATTGTGTCTGCCCCGTACGAAGCACATGTCGGATATCTAGTAACTAGTCTCTACGATC
>SKCR01039160.1:0-104511 GCA_019454045.1 Zanthoxylum bungeanum | reverse complement strand
ACTTGTCGATATAGGATGCCTGAGACATAGCTAACAGTCATTTCTTGCGATCCCAAAGTATCTGAATCCCAAGAACATAAATGGCCTCTCCTAAATCTTTCATTTTGAATTGGTTAGCTAGCCAGGTTTTCAGGTCCGATAATATCTTTACATCATTCCCAATGAGTAAACTATCATCGACGTATAAAACAAGGAACAACCACATTCCTGTCAATGACGCTCTGTATATACACAAGGCTCATCAACATTCTGTTCAAAATCATAAGACTTGATCGTGGTATCAAATCTTATATTCCAAGATCGAGATGCCTGCTTAAGTTCTTTTTTGGACATTTTTAGCTTGCAAACATTTTGCTCTTGACCTTGGGATATGAACCCCTATAGTTGTATCATGTAGATACTCTCATCAAGATTGCCATTCAAGAGTACAGTCTTGATGTCTATTTGCCAAATTTCATAGTCATAATATGCGGCAATGGATAGAAGAGTGCAAATGGATTTGAGCATGGCTACTGGCGAGAAAGTTTCCACATAGTCAACTCCCTCTTTCTGGATATAACCCTTGGCCACTAGCCTAGCCTTGAAGGTATGTACATTCCCATCTGCACCCCTCTTCCTCTTGTAGATCCACTTGCAAACTATGGTTTCACCCCATCAGGTCGGTCTACAAGTTCTCAGACGAAGTTGGAGTACATAGACTCCATCTCTAGGTTCATGGCTTTGAGCCATTCCTCTTTGTTAGAATCATCTATTACACTACGATAGGTCAATGGATCATCTATACCATCACTGGATGTGACAACTTGCCTCTCCAACCCCTAGGTAGTGATCAAGTTGTCGTACAACCCTCCAACTGCGTCTAGGTGGTAGATCATTCTGACTAACTTTCATCTGACGCTCAGATGTCGAAGGTACTAAGTATTTTTCAGATGTCATTGACGATGATGTACTGGTCGAACCAGCAAGTAACTCCTAGGGTAACACTTTACTTCGAGGCTTGAACTCCCGCATATAGGCTTCCTCTAGAAACGTAGCATTTGTCGATACAAATACTTTGTTATCATCAGGATTATAGAAAATCCACCCCTAGTCTCTTTAGGAGAGCCTACAAATAGGCACACCTGTGAACGTGGCTCCAACTTTGTAGTCTTATTCTTCACCGCATTTGCTAGACACCCCCATATACGGAAGTGTCGTAAACTAGTTTTACGACCATTCCACAACTCTAAGGGAGTCTTAGGAACAGACTTAGACGAAACTACTTTAAGGATATGCATTGCAGTTTACAGTGCATATCCCCAAAATGAATTAGGTAGTGAGCTATAACTAAACATAGATCGTATCATGTATAGTAGTGTCCAATTTCTCCTTTCTGTAACACCATTTTGATGTGGTGTTCCAGGTGTTGTGAGCTGGGATACTATCCCATGCTCAACTAAGATTCCTCGAAATCTCTGTCAAGGTATTCTCCTCCACGATCTGATTGTAGAGTTTTGATTGTTTTACCTAACTGGTTCTCAACCTCAGCATGATACTATTTGAACTTTTCAAAAGTATCTGACTTGTGCTGCATTAGGTAAACATACCCATATCTTGAATAATCATCAATGAATGTGACGAAGTATTCATAACCACCTCGGGCTCTTACATTCATCGGTCCGCAAACGTCTGAATGTATTAGCTTAAGTGGTTGACTGACTCTTATACATTTTCCAGTAAAAGGTCCCTTGGTCATTTTTCATTCTAAACATGATTCGCAGACTAGTAAAGTTCTGAGTTTTAACTGGTTTAAGGCTCCGTTCTTTATCAACCAGTCTATCCGGTCAAGGTTGATATTACCAAGTCTAAGATTCCGTAGATATGTGTCATCGTGAGAAATCTTTGGCCGTTTAGTTTTAGATTTCTCAACCTTAAACATTTCAGCGTTGAGCAGTGACCTATGTGTTAACGGTCTTAACACATACAAGTTATTTTCTCAGTTTCATGTGCATATGGTTAATCCATTTCTACCAATAATAACTAAATTGCTATTAAAAGAAACTGAATAACCATCATTCAAAAGTTTAGAAACATAAATCAAATTCCTACGAAAACCAGGAATGAATAACACATTGTTCAAATTTAAATAACTATTATTTGTAAAATTTAAACTAGAAACTCCCACTACTCTTGCTGAAATGGCATCCTCTGTCCCGACCCTCATGGTGTAGTCACCTTCAGTAAGGTCCCTCCATGATTCAAGTAGCTGCAAAGAAGAACAAACATGGTTAGTGGCTCCAAAATCAACAATCCAGGCGGATTTATCATCCTCCACTAATAGAGATTCGATAATGTGTAAATCAAATTTACATGTTTCCTTTTTCTCCTTCAGCTCAGAAAGGTATTTAGGAAAATTCATTTTCCAATGCCTATTCTTGTTGCAGTGGAAACATTTTCCCTTGGGCTTGGCATCATTGGAGAATTTCTTGTTCTTTTTTTCATGTGTTTTGCTTTAGCCTTCCAAGTGCTATTCTTCTTCATCTTTGCATATTTAGAAGACTCAGTAACATTTGCCTCAGCACCGGACTTACGAGGATCCACAAGCATGGACTCATAATGGGTGAGCTCATTAAGCAGTTAGGTCAAGGTAAAAGCCAACTTGTTCATAACATAGTTGCTTTTAAACTGCAGGAAACTCTTTGGAAGAGTTTCCATAATCATGGTCACCTGGCTACGCTCATCAATATGAGCTCCATGGGTTTCAGCAGTATTGAGATAGGTCATCATCCTTAAGACGTGCTCTCGGACTGATATCATATCCTTCATCCTAGCAGTCATCGTTGAGACTATGGCCTCATGACATTGACGCTTTGAAGGCCGCCCAAACATGCCCTGCATTGACTCCATCATCTGAGATGCTGAAGCCATAGGTTCATGCTTTGCAGCAAGAACCTCAGACATCCCTGCTAGCAAGTAGCAACAGGCTTTCTCATTAGCTGTGACCCATTTATCGTAGGCATCGCGCACAGCTTCGCTAGCATTTCTAGCCGGCTCGAGAGGACTCTCCTCCATCATGAAAAACTTTAGGTCTTTGCAGACTAGGATAACGTTCATATTACTTTTCCACTTAACATAATTTTGTCCCGTTAATTTATCGTTTGAAAGTTTGGAAATAATTGGAGAAGCCATGGCTGAAAAAAAACATGCATTTAACATTCATTCATCATGTATTAAAATCATCAAATAATTTTGGCATAAAATTAAACATGATGCATGAATCCATGAATAACGAATTAGAAACCTAAGAGAATTACTATGCCACTGAAATCTATCATCCCACAAGTAAGTGCCGCCGTAGGATGAGTCATGTACTTGCATGATAGATCGAGATAATCTCTGTCGATTAATATATTCTGGAATAACTCTTATTCCTATATTAAACAACTACAGTTTCATTCGATCAAGGAATTTTATTAACAGTTAATTATTCCTTTGTGAGTGTGACCCGCCATTTCGGGATTCTTGGACTTAACGAGTGAAGTGTAGTCGTAGGGTAGGTCAGTTCACAAGATACATCTAGATTCCCTATCCTCTCAGAATCCAAAACTGATATTGACCCAAAATGGACACCATCCGTAGGGGGACGAAAGCAAAACCGTCTCGAGGCGCCTTTTGAATCTCATATTTTTGGACTAACAACAGAGATCGCGGGATATACTGTCGTATATCCCTCTCACACTCACTATTTTAAAATTAAGGTTTCTATTTATAAAATATCTAATATTTTAATTTAACATTTAGTGAATAAATTTATGCCAGCTAAATCATAACTTTTTTTTACACTAGTTCAACATTAGTGACCTAACCAATTTTAACTCTTAAAATTTAAATCATTAATTTTCCATTAGTCTCTACTAATAATATTACTCAATTAAACTAATTTAATTAGAGTGGTATTAGTGAACTATTATATTTTAACTCTTAAAATATTAGAACGCTAATCAGTTTAAAATTTTATAATCCTTAAATGGTCAAGATTGTATTAAACTATTTAATTAATCTAAGTGCGTTATAAAATCCAATGGTACGTGGAATTGTATCCCAGTGTAGATCATATTACCGTCCATTCAGATTCGGCTATGGAATTTATGTCCAGGTTTTCATCCTATATACCAATGGAATTTATTATGCACTCATTAGGCCTAATATATTAGAATTCTAATTTTAAACCTTAAAACTAATTAATCCAATTAATTATTTTTCATATGCATATCATATTCTAATTTAAAATTTTAAATCACATAAAATCATATTTTATGTCTATAATGATAATGCATCTAAAACATGTTATGGCATGTAAAATGCAAGAGTAGGCACCCTGAGCTATATGACATGTTATTCAAACAATTCGAATTAAACAAACATATAACATAAAAAATATTTTACATTGACCGAGCTCTTATTTATCCTATACTAATCTAATTAGTACAAAAAAATACCCAAGGCATCCGTTGGTCTTTAAATCACCCTCCAAGGTGGTGGTTGGCTCCTTTTGCTGCTTCGGTGCTCGAAATTACAATAATTTAAAATTTTACATTGGAAATCAAGTTATAACAATTGTAAAAATTGGCCTTATGGCCTTACATCCCAAAATCAAAACCAACAAATAAATAAGAGCCGGAAAATTTTACGACCAATGCAAAAACCATTCAGCACATGAAAAAAGTAATAACCATTCATCATATGAATATTATTTTGTGCATACTCATCTAAACATGCAAATCAATATTTATAACTCATATAAACATATTAAAAACAGTAACTTTAAATGAAAAAGAGAAGGGTTAAGAACACTTTTCAACCTTGCTCTCGATGCCAATTGTAGGAAATATTTTCCTCGCGCAGCGGAAACGGTTTAGGCACAGTAATCGGACTTGAAAATTTTTTCTGCCCTTCTCCTTTAATTTCCGATGGAACCAGCAGTACCACTGAATTTTTGCTACTATTTTAAGCAAATTTCAGCCCCGAAACAGCCCCCGAATAGTAGCACAAAACTATAATGTTTTAGCACCAGAAATGCGCCCAGCACACTCCCGAACAGCCGCAGAAATTGCGTTGACAATGGCTGTGTATTGGTTCTGATTTTTCACATGAAAAAATCCCCAACACAGCCCCAAAACGCCACTATATGTTCCCCAAAAAATCTGGATTAAAACGAAACCAAATTGGGTTTCGTTTCACCAAGCAAAGGGGCGGCAGTGAGCAATATGTAGCCTCACTTCCGTGAACAAGAAAATAAGATGAAGATGAAGAAAATTTCGACACCACAAAGTCTTCCGAACTATATATCGTTACCAACGGAAACTTGTGTGGGCAAGACTTCACAAAATAGTCTTTAAACGATTTAGAGATTAAGTCACACAAATAACTTTTGTTGTTTTGATTATTTGTTTTTCTTCTTTTTCTTTTGTTTTTGATTTCTCAACTTTTGAGAGAATTGGAGAAGAAGAAGAAAGGTGGCTAGGGTTAGAATGAGAATTTTTTTTTTACAAAAAAAAAAAATCCAATTTTCTTTTATACTTAGGATTATTTGTTTCCAAAACAAACAAATCCCATCCCCTCTCACCTTAGCAAGTTTAGGCCAAGGCATAAAAAAATATAAATTTTCCATTAATTTTGTAACAACCATATTAACTTTCCTTAAAGAAGATATATGTTACAAAGTTGAATAGTTAATACCCATTTAAATGGTGTAACTACCAAAATAATGCCAAGGGTTTTCAAAACCCAAAATTTGGAAATTCCAATTTTAGCCTTCATTTAAAATATATCATATATAATTTAAAGTAAATAATTATCATATAATCATTTGTTATATAAACCATATATTAACTTTTAATATATAGTTCCAAGTGTGAAAAATAAGATTATTAATCATATTAACAATATTTATACATATGTGAGTATATAATTGGACTATCCAATTATATTAATCCGCTATAGTAAATCGAGCTAACACGGGGACCAAATAGACCTACGGTTCCGATCTCCAATAATCTCAAATATTAATTAAGCTCTTAATTAAATATTCCGAATTATTAACTCCGGGTTATTCCACTAAAAACCCGAAGTTGCACTCTCATTGCCGCAGATGATAAATTAAGTCGAACCAAGTCGGTGTCCATCGATATAGTCACTATATATAATTAACCCTTCACGAGTATCTCGTAATTAGAGCTGGGTCGTAATATCCGTTATACCCCTCTAATTATTTTTACCTTAAGTACCATTGATTCTCTAATGAACGATTTATTCATAACAATTATGAATTTTAATCTTTCTATTCGTAATAGAAAGACTTGAGCGCTCTAATCGTTCAAGTACCGAATCAACCCTTAAGAAAGATACTCCTCTACTTCTCGCAAGAAGGATTGAACTCCATATCTATGTAAGACGTTCTCAGCTACATAACAGACCATGCTCCCAAAGTACGCAGCTATTGGTCGGGACTACTACACCAACCTTACCTTTGTAAATCAAAGGACATAGCCTACCATGCAGGAGTTCGTAGTACACTCAGGATTAAGATCAATCCATATATGACCATCTAGTAGATTGTAATGACTCTCTTTATTTAACAGATATTATAAGAATGTCATTTCTATCTGGGTCCAGTCCTATATGATCACTTCATACAAGGTGCCTTCATTCTCATGTCTCTACATGAACGATCCCGGATCAAGGTCACCATACAAATATGTATTGGACCGCAGTTATAGATAAACCACAAACAAAATACCCATTTTATTTGCTCTCTATGGACTTTTTAAGATTACTAACTTCAGACTTAAATCCTCTTGTGTATGACACTCATACACTAAATCTGAAGGTACATAAGTAATCTAGGATATTCAAGATAATTTATAATATATGAATATTAAACAAACACTTTGATAAATGAATAATGCATCATTTTATTTCAAAAAACATAAAATCGTTTACATTTCATGTAGCTCTAGGGCATACATCCCAACATATGAACCCCTATGGTTGTACCATATAGATACTCTCATCAAGATTTCCATTCAAGAATGCAGTCTTGACGTCCATTTGCCTAATCTCATAGTCATAATATGTGGCAATGAAAAAAAGAATGTGGATGGATTTTAGCATAGCTACAGGCGAGAAAGTCTCCTCCAAGTCGACTCTCATTCTGGGTATAACCCTTGGCCACTAGCCTAGCCTTAAAGATCTATACCTTCCCATATACTGATGAGTGGTAAATATATCACTATTTCCGACTCATTTAACCTATTTTTTTTATAGTTTCTTGAGTTTTGTGAATATTTTGATGTTTTTTTTTTGTATTATTTTGTAGATAAATAAAGTTTCAGGACTCTCTGGAAGCAATTCAGGGCCAAAACAGTGAAAAAAGAAAAAAAAACAAAATTGTCATTTAGGCGTCGCGCTAACGTGCGCCGGAGTCTGCTAACATGCGCCAGGACATGTGGACCAATCAGAGAAGTTTTGCTAAAATAAGCTGGCTGTAAAAGTGCGCTGAATCTGCTAACGTGCGCCTGCCACATGTCAACATCACAGCAAATCATGCTAACGTGCATTGGACACGTGTCATCATCACATGCTACTGGCAATCATCATCGCCACGTCATCAATGACGTCAGCATAATATTTCAGTCAGCGCCACGTTAGCATAATTATTGAGATAATCATTCAGCCTACCACGTGTCACCATCTCAGCAAAAGGGAAAGCCACGCGTCCAAGATCTACGACGCGTCACGACGCACGCAAACTTCACATGTCACGACGCGCGAACCAATTTTTCCCTATAAATAGAGGCCGAAATTTCAGAATTTTTTTCATACCCTCTTCTATGTAATTCCTTAAGAATACTAAGATGATTGTATCTTATTTGGTTATTTACAGCTTTCAGTAATTAATTTTTGCATTTGCACTTTCTTTTCTTTACTTTTTAGTATTTACTTTCTGCAATTTACTTTTACGCACAGTACTTTCCTTTCTTTACTTTTTCACTTCTTACTTTTCAGTAATGAGGAGGTAACTCCCCTTGCTGATGTAAAAAGGTAAAGCTTTTATTACTAATATTTAGATTAATCTCCCTTAATTATAATATTTAAACTATTTAAAACCTGACTTAATGAGGATACTGCCTTATGGTCAGTTGGACTTAATTATAAATTGGTTTTAACCTGACTAAGCTTGGATACCACCTATATGGCAGATTGGTAATTAATTATAAATTTGACTTAATCAGGTTACCGTCTATATGGCTGGTTGGTAAAATCACGTAAAGTTAATATATTATAATAAATGAGATATCTAAAATAGTAGTAATAAAATTGGATCCTTTAACCTCAGCATTTTCTTTTATTGTATTCTTACATTTTTAATTTCCAGCATTTACTTTTCCGCCTTTACTTTTCCAAAATTTACTTTTCAGTTTTTATTTTTACGCCTTTACTTTTCCGCATTTACTTTCTAGCATTTACTTTATGTCAATTACTTTATTTAAGATTTTATTAGCCGTAAATATGTGTCGTAGATAAACCCGTTATCTGGGGTTTTGATGAATTCCAATATCACCGGTTTATAAGGGGTTATTTTATAGTTTGGGTAATATAAAGATTTATTTATCAAGTCTTAATATTAATACTCCATGTTAACTGGCCATTAATAAGATTGATCTGGTAAACTTAAAATAAACTTGACAAAGGAATTTTAGGTTTCAGCCTTAGACTTAATAGCCCACGATCTTCCTTGAGGATAGATAACCCTTTAATAGATTTCCTTACAGGATAGACATATACCTTTCGGGCGGGGGTAGCCACAATTGGAACTTAATCTTAATGAATTCAAGTAACTTTGTTGACATAGACATATGATTTAACTGGATTACACTGGGTATTTGCATCTGACCATCGACAGAGGCTTTTGCAGAAGTTTGTGTTCCAGGTTAGTAAACCAATACATTACACAAACATGAAATAACCACTTCATCTTTAAAAGATATTGGTAAGATTCACAACCATGGATAGTTTAATAATCTTGAATTTTCTTCAATTTACTTTCGTACTGTTTTTACTGTTTTAAATTTAAAGTCATCATCCAAACAAACAACCAATCCATTAGATACTTGTAAAAATTTGGCGTCATAAATTAATAGCTTAGGTATTAAGTCCTCGTGGGATCAATATTTTTTATACTACTTGAATGATACGTACGCTTCTGTTATACGAGTGTGATTACGTATCCGGTCAAGTTTTTCGCACCGTTACCGGGGACTTATTTATCTTTTACTATTAGTTTTGGGGTTAGATAACTTTGCTTGTATCTAATTTTCTTTTTACTTATTATTTCTGTTTACTTGTGTTTCAGGTTCTCAGACACTACATGAGACGAACCAGAAACTTTGAAATCCGACCGCTTGACCCAGAGATTGAAAGAACCACCAGATA
The DNA here is from genome assembly GCA_019454045.1 of Zanthoxylum bungeanum. Classification (NCBI taxonomy): domain Eukaryota; kingdom Viridiplantae; phylum Streptophyta; class Magnoliopsida; order Sapindales; family Rutaceae; genus Zanthoxylum; species Zanthoxylum bungeanum. The sequence continues at coordinate 95,037 of SKCR01039160.1, read as the reverse complement.
GTTGAGAAGGGAAATGCGAGAAGGCCAAGAAGAATTAGTCAACATGGAACCTGAACCTTTGGAAGTTGCACCACTAATTCCCATTCGAGACAGAACTATTCCAGTGGTTGACGGCTTCATTTCCTGTATTGTACTTCCTCCCTTACCAGCAAATACGTGTGACATCAAAACATGCATTCAGATGATACAACTGTCTGTTCAGTTTGGGGGGGAATGCAAATGAAGATCCTAATGCCCACATCAGCAAATTCATGGAAGTCTGCGGCACTTTCAACTATAACCAAGCAGCTGGAGAAGCAATGAGACTGCATGTTTTCCCATATTCCTTGAAAGACAGAGCTAAAGCTTGGCTACATTCACTACCAGTAGGTTCCATCACAACTTGGAACACTTTAGCCATAAAATTCATTGTAAAGTACTTTCCACCAGCCAAAATTGCAAAGCTGAGGAATGACATTACATCCTTTGTGAAACAAGACTCTATGCGAAGCTTGGGAAAGGTACAAAGATTTACTCAGAAAATATCCTCACCATGAAATTGCAAAATGGCTACAAGTCCAAACTTTCTATAATGGACTTTCTGGAATAAATGAGAACCATAATTGATGCTGCTGTTGTAGGTGCTTTAATGGCAAAAGGAGAAGATCAGGCCTGGGACATAATTGAAGAAATGGCCAACAACAATTCCTTGTGGCCAACAGAAAAGAGCATGATCCAACGAATTGCTGGAATTTATGAAGATGGAGCTAACACAGCATTGAATGCCAAGCTGGATCAGATATACAAATTCATGGAAACTCTTAGCATGCAAGGTAATACTGGATCCACAAGTTTACCATATGGAGGAGCACCAGAAACAAACAAACATGAAGAAACATTGAATTATGTCAACGATTTCAACAGATAGGGGAACAATCAATATTCCAACACCTACAACCCAAGGTGGATGAATCATCCCAATATCTGTTAAAAAAACTATCCACCACCTGGATTACAACAACAAAACAAAGGCCATGAGCATGAAAAAGAACCAGGAATAGCAGAAGTGCTAGCTTAGTTAAAAAAATATGATGCTATGTTTCATAGCCAATCAGCTTCCATTAAAGCACTCGAGAATCAAATTGGACAACTGGCCAATGCTCAGAGTTACAGACTGCCAGGTAACCTTCCTAGCAACACAAAACCAAATCCAAGTAACCGAGGGAAGGAGCAATATCAAGCCATTACTTTGAAAAGCGGTACTGAAATAAACAAAGATGTTGGAATCAAGGCATCCATTGAGGAAGTTCCAAAAGATGCAGTTCCACAGATGGAGGAAAAGAAGCAAATGAAAAAGAGCAAGAAAGAATCACTCCACCTCCACCTTTTCCACAACGACTCCAGAAAAGTAAATTGGACAAGCAGTTTGCTCGATTCCTGTAGGTCTTCAAAAATTTGCATATCAACATTCCATTTGCAGAAGCATTGGAAGAAATTCCCAACTATGTCAAATTCATGAAAGATATTCTTTCACGAAAATGAAGATTGGGAGATTACGAGACAGTAGCATTGACAGAAGAATACAACGCCATCATTTAGAGGAAACTTCCCCCAAAGTTGAAAGATCCTGGCAGTTTCACTGTCCCCTGCACAATTGGAGAACATTATATCGGTAAGGCTTTATGTGATTTAGATGCAAGTATTAATTTAATGCCTTTTTCGATTTACAGGAAACTGCAAATTGGAGAAGCAATGCCCACCTCAGTCTCTCTACAACTTGCTGATAGAACGCTCGTATTTCCAAGAGGAGTAGTTTGAAGATGTGCTGGTCAAAGTCGACAAACTCATTCTCCCAACAGATTTCATTATCCTTGACATGGAGGAAGACAAAGATGTACCTATCATCCTCGGAAGACCATTCTTGGCTACAGGTCAAACTGTTATTGGTGTACAAAAAGGAGAACTAACCATGAAAGTGTAGGACCAAGAAGTTACCTTCAATGTTTTCAAAGCCATGAAATTCTCGAGTGATGAAACTGAAGAAGAATGTTTCAGAATTGATGTTGTTGATAGTATCATCCAGGATACTGATACAATTCCCAGGGATAAACTTGAAGCTTGCATCACCAACATGACTAACAGCGAGCTAGATGCTGAAATTCTGGAATGTATCAACTAACTTGACAAACCATTTCGTTTCAAATCGACACCACAGGTGGAAAGTCTGGAACTACTGAAAAAACACTGAATCAAGCCCTCAATTAAAGAACCACCATAACTGGAGCTAAAGTTACTCCCGAACCATCTCAGGTATGCTTTCTTAGGAAACTATTCTGAATTACCTGTGATTATTTCTTCTTAGCTAACATTGAAGTAGGAAGAAAAGTTGCTGAGAGAGTTACGAGAACACAAGAAAGTCATTGGCTGGACTATAACAGACATTCGAGGCATTAGTGCATCATTTTGCATGCATAAAATTATGATGAATGACGAGTACAAACCTACAGTGGAGCATCAACATAGACTAAATCCAATAATGAAGGAGGTCTTGAAGAAAGAAATCATCAAATAGTTGGATGCCGACATCATCTACCCCATCTCTGATAGCACTTGGGTGAGTCCTATGTAGTGTGTGCCAAAGAAAGGAGGAATTAATGTAGTCACAAATGAAAAGAATGAGTTGATTCCAACAAGAACGTTGACTGGATGAAGAGTATGCATGGACTACCGGAAGCTGAACAAAGCAACAAAGAAATATCATTTTCTGCTGCCATTCATTGACCAGATGCTAGACAGACTGGCGGGACATGAGTTCTATTACTTTCTGGATGGATACTCGGGGTATAATCAGATTGCCATCGCCCAAGAAGACCAGGAGAAAACCATTTTTACATGTCCGTATGGTAATTTTGCTTTTCGTAGGATGCCATTTGGACTATTTAATGCTCCTGCCATATTTCAGCGTTGCATGATTGCTATCTTATCAGACATGCTGGAACAAAGTATGGATGTTTTCATGGATGATTTCTCTATGTTTGGAGATTATTTCGACCACTGCTTGCAAAATCTGGAACAGATGCTACAAAGATGTGAAGATACTAACCTGGTACTCAACTAGGAGAAATGCCACTTCATGGTGCAGGAAGGCATTGTTCTTGGACATCGGATCTCACAAAAAAGGGAATCCAGGTATACAAAGCAAAGATTGAAACAATTGAAAAAATACCTCCACTAACAACTGTAAAAGGGATTCAGAGCTTTCTCGGACATGTTGGCTTTTACAGGAGATTTATCAAAGACTTCTCAAAGATTGCTAAACCTCTGTGCAATCTTCTGGAGAAAGATGTGGCTTTCAACTTCACCAAAGAATGCTGCGAAGCTTTTGAGATCCTAAAACAGAAGCTGGAGGATGTTTATATGCAACAACCTGACGGTTTTATCGTACCTAGACTTGCAAACAAGGTTTGTAAGTTAAATCGATCCATTTATGGATTGAAGCAAGCATCACGGTCATGGAATCAGCGTTTTGATGAGATCATAAAAGAATATGATTTCGTGCAAAACGCAGATGACCCTTGTGTATACAAGAAGGTTAGTGGGAGAGCACTTACTTTTATTGTCCTTTATGTCGACGACGTATTGCTTATAGGCAATGACATTCCCATGCTAACGTCGGTGAAAGCTTGGCTTTCATTAAAATTCTCCATGAAAGATCTGGGAGAAGCAGCCTTTATTCTTGGAATAAAGATCTACAGGGATAGATCTAGAAAGCTGCTTGGACTCTCCCAGAGTACATACATTGATAAAGTGTTGAAGAGATTCAACATGGAACAATCCAAGAGGGGATTGATTCCAATGGTACGTGGTACCTCTCTGTCTAAGGACATGTGTCCTAAGACTCAGGAAGAGAGAGACCACATGAGTCGGATACCGTTCGCCTCGGCAGTCGGATCGATCATGTATGCCATGATATGTACACGACCTGATGTCTCATATGCTTTGAGCATGTGCAGTCGCTATCAGGCCGATCCAGGTGAAGGTCACTGGATAGCAGTTAAGAATATCCTTAAGTATCTTAAACGAACTAAGGATGCTTTCTTAATTTATGGAGGTGGAGAACTTGCGGTATCTGGGTATACCGATGCAAGTTTCCAAACCGACAAGGATGACTACAAGTCGCAATTCGGGTACATTTTTTGCTTGAATAACGGAGCAGTGAGCTGGAAATCTTCCAAGCAAGATACTGTTGCCGATTCAACAACAGAAGCGGAGTACATCGCTGCATCTGAAGCAGCAAAGGAGGCAGTTTGGATCCGAAAGTTCCTAATCGGATTAGGAGTAGTTCCGTTAGCAGCTGAGCCCGTTCCATTGTATTGTGACAATAACGGGGCTATAGCACAGGCTAAGGAACCAAGGTCTCATCAACGGTCCAAGCATGTTCTTCGACGTTATCATCTGATTCGGGAGATTATACATCGTGGCGATGTAAAAGTCGAGAAGGTCACATCAGATGACAACATTGCAGATCCGCTGACGAAAGCTGTTCTACAGCAAGTTTTTGAACGACACATACATAGTTCGGGTATTAGATGCTTGAGTGACTGGCTATAGGCCAAGTGGGAGATTGTTAGACATTATGTCCCATAGCGTCACTGTTTGTAAATGATATTGTATTATTGTACAAAATTAACTATGTGATAATGAAATTGCCTTTTGCCGTTTTGTAATATTATTTACTTTGAGTTATAAATGGCGAAAGTCCATATGATTAGTACCTGGACTGAGAATGATATGAGACAGTATCAGTCCCCAAAGGTTTAATCATTAAATATCCCTAGTCGTAGTATTATCGAGACTGGACATCGATAATGCGGAATAGACTAGTATTGCGCTTGTGCACGTTGTGAGGGCACAACGGCATAGTTCTCATATATTTAAGTATTGGATACTTATGCAAGTGCGATAGGAGGTTGTGTTTTACCGATGGTACGGAAAACAGCTTCGCTCTGGATAGACCCCGCGGAATCCCATTGGTAGTATGTCTGCGTGTCTATGGGAGGCCGCATCAGGGTAGGTGTATATGGTCTTAACCTGAGACTTACATCGCTAGTACTTGCGACAATCGGTAAACTTTGGTTTTGGTGGTTGGGGACCTTAACCGGTTCTGTGTACACCTCTTCTGGGTTTATCGAGAATCGTAGTGTACTGGATGTGATGTCAAGATGGAAGTATCGCTTCAGACATATGGAGGTGATGATCACGCAGGACACAGAACTAGTACTCTATAAAAGGTTGCAACCGTCGGGACAATATGACAAGGTCAGGATTGTCCGATTTAAAGAGACTAGTTGCTTGATGTCCGATATATGTTTCGTACGGGGCAGACACATCTCCAGCCCCAGGCCTAGCATGTGATCATCCGATACTGGATCGATGTACGCAATACTACGGTATACTACGCTTGATATAGATCTTATATTCCTATAAGAATATTTCTGGAGAATTGGGTAGGCATGGCGCTTTGCTAGAAGCCAACCTTGTCTTGTGAATCGGTAAGAACGTAGTACGAGGTACGTGCGTGTTCGGATTATCCGACGACCGTATTCACTGCCAACATATCCGGAGATCTCTTGGGTCGCTTCCTGAAGATTCACCTATGATATTTGATTCGAACTTAATTAATCTTGGATTAATTGCGGAGAAACTTTATCTCGGATAAAGTGCCTTATTTAGAGAGAGAGAACGATTAATTTGGAATTAATCAGTAGAATTATTATATTCGATATAATAATTGAAATTCGATTTCGACGCGAAATTAAAATTAGATTTTAATTCGGGCATACGAGTTAATTTAGAATTAATTCGTAAGCGACGTAAATAATAATTTCGCTAGGAGCGATTATTTATTTAAATTCGATTTAATTAACGTCGCAACGCAAGTTCGGTATTTCGGAAATATCGAACCCGAACGCGTGAGTGCACGTGGGCCCACTTTCATTTGGAAACGTGTGGGGCCCACATGACACATGTCATTATATGTATTATTATATTGATGATGCATTGCATGGTGATAGTGTGTGATTCACTCAAATGTTATGCATGGAATTAGAGTGTTTGACACTCTAAGCCTTTGCATGGCTTGTGTCATAGATTTATTATTATTTAATAAATATTATGGCATAAATATAAATTGATTTTTGGTATCAAAAATCAAAAAAGAACAAAAAGAAAAAAAACTCTCTTCTCTCTCACTTGGCCGAAAACTGCATGCAGTTTTTGGTCTTCATCTTCTTCATTTTGGTTGCCAAAAGCTTGAAGAAAAGGTTATTGTTTGGAACATACAAGGCTAGCACCTTCAAGGGATCAAAAGAGGTGATAGGGAAACCATCATAGAGCAAGGAATACACAAAGCTTGGAGCTTCCTTCTTCTTGTCTTCCTTGGCCGAAAGTCATCCACCTTGGAGCTTCCATTTGGTTTGTTTTTCTTCATCAACAAAGCATTGTAAGTATGATTCCGCCATACTTCGTCTTTATATATATTCTTTGTTGTATTTCATGAATGCTTAATCTTTCCTTGGGACATATTATAGAAACCAACACAAATATCATAGGTGAATCTTCAGGAAGCGACCCAAGAGATCTCCGGATATGTTGGCAGTGAATACGGTCGTCGGATAATCCAAACACGCACGTACCTCGTACTACGTTCTTACCGATTCACAAGACAAGGTTGGCTTCTAGCAAAGCGCCATGCCTACCCAATTCTCCAGAAATATTCTTATAGGAATATAAGATCTATATCAAGCGTAGTATACCGTAGTATTGCGTACATCGATCCAGTATCGGATGATCACATGCTAGGCCTGGGGCTGGAGATGTGTCTGCCCCGTACGAAACATATATCGGACATCAAGCAACTAGTCTCTTTAAATCGGACAATCCTGACCTGGTCATATTGTCCCGACGGTTGCAACCTTTTATAGAGTGCTAGTTCTGTGTCCTGCGTGATCATCACCTCCATATGTCTGAAGCGATACTTCCATCTTGACATCACATCCAGTACACTACGATTCTCGATAAACCCAGAAGAGGTGTACACAGAACCGGTTAAGGTCCCCAACCACCAAAACCAAAGTTTACCGATTGTCGCAAGTACTAGCGATGTAAGTCTCAGGTTAAGACCATATACACCTACCCTGATGCGGCCTCCCATAGACACGCAGACATACTACCAATGGGATTCCGCGGGGTCTATCCAGAGCGAAGCTGTTTTCCGTACCATCGGTAAAACACAACCTCCTATCGCACTTGCATAAGTATCCAATACTTAAATATATGAGAACTATGCTGTTGTGCTCTCACAACGTGCACAAGCGCAATACTAGTCTATTCTGCATTATCGATGTCCAGTCTCGATAATACTACGGCTAGGGATATTTAATGATTAAACCTTTAGGGACTGATACTGTCTCATATCATTCTCAGTCCAGGTACTAATCATATGGACTTTCGCCATTTATAAATCAAAGTAAACAATATTACAAAACGGCAAAAGGCAATTCATTATCACATAGTTAATTTTGTACAATAATACAATATCATTTACAAACAGTGACGCTATGGGACATAATGTCTAACACATATTAAATCTAATTTAATTCGTATTCAATACTAATTCAATTATTTAATTCCAAATTAAATGTTTACACTTTTAATGTGCTTTAAAGACTTAGATTCTAAATCTAATCCTATTGGGTCTCAAAGCCCAACTAACATCCAATGTTAAATTTAATTCAAGTCAAATGGGCTTTCAATTGATTTATTAAGGCTTGGGCTTTGGTCAATGTGGGTCAAACCCAATTACCAAGCCCAAATAAGGAATCACCCTTAAATGCCATAAAACCAATTTTAAGCCCGTAAGGCCCAATTAAATTATTAAAGCCCATTATATTATATTTGGACTTAATGGAGTGATTTAGGCCCAAATTGGATCCAATCCTTTTGGCCCAAATCTACTTGGTCCAACCAAGCCCATTATGCCCAAATACAATATTAAAAGCCCAATTCACCAATTAAGCCCATTAATTAAATTTTAATATTCCAAACATTAAAGTCCAATTAATTAAAGTGTAATACCAAGATTAATATATTAAACCAAATATTTCAAAAATACCCATTTAATTTATTAATCATCTATTTTTCAAAATAAATGTCCAACATTAATTTTAACAAAAATCAACTCCTTTACATGTCCATTATGTATTCGGCCAAGGTGAGTTTTTTGTGTCGATTTGTTTTTCAATCCGATTGAATTACTAATCTACGTCCCGTATACGTTCTAAGTCATCCAATGATCTTAAACACAAAAAATTCCAATACATCCAATGTACATACCCATTCGGCCAAGGTTAAATTTTTGGGGAAAAATCATCCAATGCATTTTTCTCAAAATTGATTCCATATAACATCATTCTATATACATGTAAGCATACTCATTCATCAAATTTCACAAGAACATGCTTCAATCAATTTTACCCAAATTTTAACCTAATATATTTCATGCTTAAACCTAGCTCAATGATACCATTGTTGGTTTCTATAATATGTCCCAAGGAAAGATTAAGCATTTGAAATACAACAATGAATATATATATTAAAAATGAAGTATGGCGGAATCATACTTACAATGCTTTAGTGATGAAGAAAATCAAACCAAAATGGAAGCTCCAAGGTTGGGATGATTCGGCCAAGATGAGAAGAGGTGGAAAGCTCCAAACTTTGTGTATTCCAAGCTCTTTGATTGTTTCCCTATCACCTCTTTTGATCCCTTGAAGTTGCTAGCCTTGTGTGTGAATATATGTTCCAAACAACCACAATTTCTTCAAGTTTTTTTGCAACAAAAATGAAGAAATGGAGAGCCCAAAACTGTTTCAGGTTTCGGCAATTTGAGAGAGAGAAGAGAGTTTGTGTAATTGAATTTTTTGTTACCAAAAATCAATTTATATTTATGCCATAATATTTATTAAATTAATAATAAACTTATGACACAAACCATGCAATGGCTTAGAGTGTCAAACACTCAAACTCCATGCAAAACATTTGAGTGTATTGTACACTATCACCATGCAATGTATTATCAATAAAATAATGCATATAATGACATGTGTCATGTGGGCCCCACACGTTTCCAAATGAAAGTGGGCCCACGTGCACTCACGCGTTCGGGTTCGATATTTCCGAAATACCGAACTTACGTCGCGAAGTTAATTAAATCGAATTTAAATAAATAATTGCACCTAGCGAAATTATTATTTATGTCGCTAACGAATTAATTCTAAATTAACTCGTATGCCCGAATTAAATCTAATTTTAATTTCGCGTCGAAATCGAATTTCGATTATTATATCGAATATAATAATTTTATCAATTAATTCTAAATTAATCGTTCTCTCTCTAAATAAGGCACTTTATCCGAGATAAAGTTTCTCCGCAATTAATCCAAGATTAATTAAGTCAGAATCAAATATCATAGGTGAATCTTCAGGAAGCGACCCAAGAGATCTCCGGATATGTTGGCAGTAAATACGATCGTCGGATAATCCGAACACGCACGTACCTCGTACTACGTTCTTACCGATTCACAAGACAAGGTTAGCTTCTAGCAAAGCGCCATGCCTACCCAATTCTCCAGAAATATTCTTATAGGAATATAAGATCTATATCAAGCGTAGTATACTGTAGTATTGCGTACATCGATCCAGTATCGGACGATCACATGTTAGGCCTGGGGCTGGAGATGTGTCTGCCCCGTACGAAACATATATCGGACATCAAACAACCAGTCTCTTTAAATCGGACAATCCTGACCTGGTCATATTGTCCCGACGGTTGCAACCTTTTATAGAGTACTAGTTCTGTGTCCTGCGTGATCATCACCTCCATATGTCTGAAGTGATACTTCCATCTCGACATCACATCCAGTACACTACGATTCTCGATAAACCCAGAAGAGGTGCACACAGAACCGGTTAAGGTCCCCAACCACCAAAACCAAAGTTTACCGATTGTCGCAAGTACTAGCGATGTAAGTCTCAGGTTAAGACCATATACACCTACCCTGATGCGGCCTCCCATAGACACGCAGACATACTACCAATGGGATTCCGCGGGGTCTATCCAGAGCGAAGCTGTTTTCCGTACCATCGGTAAAACACAACCTCCTATCGCACTTGCATAAGTATCCAATACTTAAATATATGAGAACTATGTCGTTGTGCCCTCACAACGTGCACAAGCGCAATACTAGTCTATTCCGCATTATCGATGTCTGATCTCGATAATACTCCGACTAGGGATATTTAATGATTAAACCTTAATGGATTGATACTGTCTCATATCATCTCAATCCGGTATTAATCATATGGACTTTCGCCATTTATATATCAAAGTAAATAATATTACAAAACGGCAAAAGGCAATTTCATTATCACATAGTTAATTTTGTACAATAATACAATATCATTTACAAATAGTGACGCTATGGGACATAATGTCTAACATCAGAGCCAATCAGCTTCCATTAAAGCACTCGAGAATCAAATTGGACAACTGACCAATGCTCAGAGTTACAGACCGCCAGGTAACCTTCATAACAAAACAGAACCAAATCCAAGGAACCGAGGGAAGGAGCAATGTCAAGCCATTACTTTGAAAAGTGGTACTGAAAAAAAGCAAGAAAGAATCACTCCACCTCCACCTTTTTCCACAGCGACTCCAGAAAAGTAAACTGGACAAGCAGTTTGCTCGATTCCTGGAGGTCTTCAAAAAGTTGCATATCAACATTCCATTTGCAGAAGCGTTGGAAGAAATGCCCAACTATGTCAAATTCATGAAAGATATTCTTTCACGAAAATGGAGATTGGGAGATTACGAGACAGTAGCATTGACAGAAGAATGCAGCGACATCATTTAGAGGAAACTTCCCCCAAAGTTGAAAGATTCTGGCAGTTTCACTGTCCCATGCACCATTGGAGAACATTATATCGGTAAGGCTTTATGTGATTTAGGTGCAATTGTTAATTTAATGCATTTTCAAATTACTGGAAACTGCAAATTGGAGAAGCAATGCCCACCCCAGTCTCTCTGTAACTTGTTGATAGAACGCTCATATATCCTAGATGAGTAGTTGAAGATGTGCTAGTCAAAGTATACAAACTCATTCTCCCAGCAGATTTCATTATCCTTGACATGGAGGAAGACAAATATATACCAATCATCATCAGAAGACCATTCTTGGCTATAGGTCGAACTGTTATTGATGTACAAAAAGGAGAACAGACCATGAAAGTGTAGGACCAAGATGTTACCTTCAATGTTTTCAAAACCATGAAAGTCCCGAGTGATGAAAATGAGGAGGAATGTTTCAGAATTGATGTTGTTGATAGTATCATCTAAGATACTGATACAATTCCCATGGATAAACTTGAAGCTTTCGTCACCAACATGACTAACAGCGAGCTAGATGCTGAAATTCTAGAATGCATCAACTATCTTGACAAACCATTTCGTTTCAAATCGACACCACAGCTGGAAAGTCTGGAACACCAAAAAAAGACCGAATCAAGCCCTCAATTGAAGAACCACCATAGTTGGAGCTAAAGTTACTCCCGAACCATCTCAGGTATGCTTTCTTAGGAAACTCTTCTGAATTACCTGTGATTATTTCTTTTTCGCTAACATTGGAGTAGGAAGAAAAGTTGTTGAGACTTTTCCGAGAACACAAGAAAGCCATTGGCTGGACTATAGCAGACATTCGAGCATTAGTACATCATTTTGCATCCATAAAATTCTGATGAATGACGAGTACAAACCTATAGTGGAGCATCAACGGATACTAAATCCAATCATGAAGAAGGTCGTGAAGAAAAAAATCATCAAATGGTTGAATTCCGGCATCATCTACCCCATCTCTGATAGCACTTGGGTAAGTCCTATGCAGTTTGTACCAAAGAGATGAGGAATTATTTTAGTCACAAATGAAAAGAATGAGTTGATTCCAATAATAACGGTGACTGGATGAAGAGTATGCATGGACTACCGGAAGCTGAACAAAGCAACAAGGAAAGATCATTTTCTGATGCCATTCATTGACCATATGCTAGACAGACTGACGAGACATGAGTTATATTACTTTCGGGATGGATACTCAGGGTACAATCAGATTGCCATCGCCCTAGAAGACCAGGAGAAAACCACTTTTACATGTCCGTATGGTACTTTTTCTTTTCGCATGATGCCATTTGGACTATGTAATGCTCTTCCACATTTCAGCATTGCATAATGGCCATCTTCTCGGACATGATGGAATAAAGTATGGAGGTTTTCATGGATGATTTCTCTATGTTTGGAGATTCTTTCGACCATTGCTTGCAAAATCTGGAACAGGTGCTACAAAGATGTGAAGATACTAACCTGGTACTCAACTGGGAGAAATGCCACTTCATGGTGTATGAAGGCATTTTTCTTAGACATCGGATCTCACAAAAGGGAATCGAGGTAGATAAAGCAAAGATTGAAACAATTGAAAAACTACCTCCACCAACAACTGTAAAAGGGATTCAGAGCTTTCTTGGATATGCTGGCTTTTACAGGAGATTAATCAAAGACTTCTCAAAGATTGCTAAACCTCTATGCAATCTTTTGGAGAAAGACGTGCCTTTCAACTTCACCAAAGAATGTCGCGAAGCTTTTGATATCCAAAAATAGAAGCTGGTTTCTGCTCCCATCATAGTAGCACCAGACTAAACCCTTCCATTTGAGGTGATGTGCGATGCTAGTGATTTTGTTGTAGGTACAGTTGTAGGACACAGAAATCGGCGACGCTGTTCCAGGCTCGCGGCCCGTTTGGGAGTACGGAGTAGCCCGTGGGGGACTAAACCAGAGAAATAAATGGAGTCGCCACCCAGTATGAACTGGGAAATGATTTAAGGCCGTACTCACCCCTCGCAAGGGAAGACCTCAAACCGTTGAGTTCAGAATGGTCCCTGACTTATGCCACTTGTAGTGAAAGGATTTGTGCGATAATCTAACTGACTCTACACAACATTCATGCGCAAGAACAACCTACATCTAAGTTCGCATACATAAAAGTAAAACCTATATCTAAGTTTGCATGCATAAAAGTAAGTCGGAACAACGACAAACATACAATTTCACAAGCTTATTAAATTGATAAGTGCGGAAAAATAAATATTTAACCAAAGAATTTGGTCGTTTTCAATGTAGGACTTCACATACCCGGTTGGACTTATTTCACGTCCAACCAAGCATGCCATTTCTAGGTCTTACCTTTTAAGTCGCTTCTCAGGAGTGCGTTGGGACGTCGCCGGAAGGGTTAGTGTTTTCGCTATTTTCACTGGTTTACTGTTTCCACTATTTTCACTGGTTGTTTTCTCTATTTTCACTTGCTGTTTTCACTCGATGTTTTCTACATTTTCACTCACTGTTTTCAGGCTATTTTCTGCGATTTTGTTCACTATTTTAGGGGACTATTTTGGGTTATTTTCTGGACTGGTTTGGGGTTGGTTTGGACTATTTCGGGTGTGATTTAGGGATTGGTTTGGGTCAGTTGCTTGTTCGGTTATTGGGCTTATTTGGTCTCGGCTTTGCTAGGTTTGCGTTTGGTTAAGGGGTAAGATTTTGTGGCTTAATGTTGTTGTTTTCCATTCGGTTAAGGGAAATTTATGGGGCTATGTTTGTTGCGTCAGTGGAGGGGCTGAGTGGCTTAATTTGTGTGTATGTTCATTGGTGATGAGGGTCGATTTAGGGTTGATCTGTGTGTGCCGTGTGAGTTGATGAGAGGTGTGCACTGGATGATTGCCGAGAGAAGTTGGCCAGTTTATGCGTGGCGTGTATGGTCTGTGTGAGGAAATTGTGTGATGTCTGGTTGCATGGAGTGAGAAGTGAGGGTCTTTGGTTCACATATGCATGGTGGTAGTTTGTGGAATCTTTGAGTGGTTTGGCTGCGTGCGTTTATAGCTTGGGTACGTGAGAGTCGTGGGATTTTTTGTTTTATGCAAAAGGGCAGTGTGGAGCCAGAGTTTTTTTGGGTTTGTTGTTGTTTCATATATAAAGAGATGAGGGAGAGAGAGATAAGACTTAGGGTTTATGTTGAGAGTGGAGTTGGTGGGGGCTTAAGGCGTGAAAAGAGAGAGCAGAGGACTATTAGGGTTTCTAGTCTTCATGTGCAAGTGAGGAGAGGAAGGAGACAGTGGCCGTGTATGAAGCTAGGGTTTTTTTCATGGTTCTTCCGTGAGAGAGAGAGAGTGTAGAGGTGAGGGAGGCATGTAGAGTTCACTGGTTTGCTGTTTTGTTGTTTCTTGTGATGATCATTGGCGTGGGTTGAAGGGCATGAGTGAGCTGGCTGAGTATGGTGTTGCGTGAAGGGACTGAGGTGTGTTTTACGTGAGGGTTTGCTGCATGGTCAGTGGGCTTGGAAGAAGAGAGAAGCAGGTGGCCGAGTGGTTGATTTTTAGGGTTTATTGTTTTGTAAGGGACGTGAGGGTTTATGAGAGAGAGGATATGAAAGAAGGATGCTCTACGGTTTATTGCCGAGAGGAGAGAGGTGAGAGGGGAAGGAGAGCCATGGCTTATGGTTTTGATTTTTGTGTGTTGTATATTGAGAGTCTAGGTAAGAGAGGGTGTGGTTTATGTCTCTTTTATAGGAGAGGGTTATAATTGTCATTGTATGGGTAGGAAATGGAGATTGTGTGATCATAGGGGAGATTTCATTAGTTTGTTATAAGGAAATGATTTCTTTAATTTAGGAAGGTGATTTGATTTGATTTATTTAATTTGGGCATGTGATTTAATTAGGAATGTGATTTTATTTAATTTGGAATGTGATTTATGGGATTTGATTTGATTTTATTTAGTTTAGGCATGTGATTTTATTTAATTGGGAAGGTCATTTATGGGATTTTATTTGATTTTATTTAGTTTAGGCATTTGATTTAATTTAATTTGGAGGGTGATTTGATTAGATTTCTTTAATTCGGGAAGGTGATTTGTTTATATTTCAACATGTGTTTAATGTGTGGATTTATTATTTTGGATGGGATGGGCGTTGTGGGACACAGGAATCTGGACGACGCATGTTGTCCCGGGCTCGCGGCCCGGTCGGGAGTACGGAGTAGCCACGGGGGACTAAACAGGAGAATAATGGATTCGCCACCCGGTGTGAACCGGGAAAATAAGATTTAAGGCCGCACTCACCCCTCGCAAGGGAAGACCTCAAACCGTTGGGTTCAGAATGGTCCCTTACTCATGCCACTTGTAATGAAATGATTTATGTAATAATTTAATCAGGCTTAAGTAGCACTTATTTCCAAGAGTATCATGCTTCTAAATTCACATGTACAAAATAAAACTTACACATATACTTCACATCTAAGATTGCATGCTTGGAAGTACATCAAAGGAGCGACAAACATACAACTTCATTGGCATATTATATTCAAGAAAACACAAGCACACATACTAACCACACAGGCATACATGTGAGCACTTCCTCAAGTGGTACGTGGAATTGTATCCCAAGTACAGACCGTACTACAGTCCATTCGGAATCGGCTAGGGAATTTATGTCTGGGTTTCCATCCGATATACCACAAGAAATAATACTCAAATGTTATCATGACATAGGTATATGAATTGTAATACATTAAACACATTGTATTCATTCATGTGGGGATAGCTACTAGGAAAACTATGTATGAAATCTGATGGAAAAGACTCAGTTAAGTGGGTGCGCGTTCACGTAATGTTTGAAAACGCGTTCGAACGGTAAACAGAAGGTTCGCGTTCGTGTAGCGTTCGAGAACGCGTTCGAACGGAACCAGACCTGATGCATGATGAGACTAAGAAAGTGTGTGTGCGTTCGCGTAGCGTTCGAGAACGCGTTCGAACGGTAAACAGAATGTTTGCGTTCGTATAGCGTTCGATAACGCGTTCGAATGGAACCAGACCTGATGCATGATGAGACTAAGAAAGTGCGTGTGCGTTCGCGTAGCGTTCGAGAACGCGTTCGAACGGTAAATAGAAGGTTTGCATTCGTGTAGCATTCGAGAATGCGTTCGAACGGAACCAGACCTGATGCATGCAACACAAAGAATAAAGACAACAATGACAAGCTCAGTATGTCCGATTAAACGTATCTTGCATTCAACCGAACACACATAAACCGGCACGGCAAAGCATCGTGGTAAAGGGCTTTAACCCCTCCGTATAGGGGATCTTTCATTGCACTTACTAAGCCCATACGCTCGATTGAATCACGTATACAAAGAATTAAAAAACAATAATATCAGACTTAGTATGCCCGATTGAAAGTATCTTGCATTCAACCGAAAACACATCAATTGGCGCGGAAAAGCATCGTGGTAAAGGGATTTAACCCCTCCCCATAGGGGATCTTTCATTGCACTTACTAAGCCCATGCGCTCGATTGAATCATGCATACAAAGAATTAAAAGCAATAATATCAAACTTAGTATGCCCGATTGAACGCATCTTGCATTCAACCGAACACACATCAACCGGTGCGGCAAAGCATTGTGGTAAAGGGCTTTAACCCCTCCCCGTAGGGGATCTTTCATTCCACTTAGTAAGCCCATGTGCTCGATTGAATCATGCATACAAAGAATTAAAAGCAATAATATCAAACGTAGTATGCCCGATTGAACGTGTCTTGCATTCAGCCGAACACACATCAACCGGCGCGGCGAAGCATCGTGGTAAAGGGCTTTAACCCCTCCCCATAGGGGATCTTTCATTCCACTTACTAAGCCCATGCACTCGATTAAATCATACGTAAATAAGCAACATGCAGAATTCAAGTGACGAACAATAAATAAATAAAACAAAGCAACATGAAATAAAAGAAGGTGCCGTTTACTCAAGCGGTACGTGGAGTTGTATCCCAAGTACAGACCGCACTACCGTCCATTGGATTCGGCTACGGAATTTACGTCTGGGTTTTGCATCCTATATACCACAAGAGATGACACTCTTTCATTCATCCAATACCCACAACACGCATCATACACACACAAGATTCAATAAATAATTAAAATACAGTCAAAATAATAACAAAAATCGAATAAAGATGAGTGTGGAAAGTACCCTCAGGTATAACCTATTAAGCCGTCTTCGGACTTGCGTTTCGCGGAGATCGGAAGGGGTAAAAGCTCATTATTCTTCCGGTTCACTGGTTCAGCGTCTTAGCTCACTGTTTTGCTGCTTTGCTCACCGTCTGGTCTCCGTTCTGCTGCTGTTCGGTCTCCGTTCTGCTGCTGTTCGGTCTCTGCTTTGCTACTCACTGTTCAGGTCACTTGTTTTGACGTTTCAATGAACTGTTTCGAGTATTTTTCGTGGTTTTTTAGTGTAGTTTGGTGTGGTTATTTCAAGGGTTATAAGTGCAGTTTATGTTACTGTTTTAAGGGATTTTATGGACTATTTTGGGAGTGGTTTGGGCTGTTGTGCAGGCGTGTTTCAAGGGATGTTTGGGGTGTGTTTGGGCTGCTGTTTGGAGGTATATTTTCGGTGATGGAGGGCTGTTGTATGGGGGAGAATTTCAGTTATGGAGTGGAGGAGATGAAGGGAATTGTTTATGTTCTTCTTGTTGCTATTGCCGTGAGTGGCTAAGGCTCTTTGTGTTGTGATTTTTGTGTGAGTTATCTGTATGAGGTAGCGGAGTGCATGTCTTGGTTATGGGTTGTTTATATAGAGAAAGGCTAGGGCTTCACCTTGTCTCACAAGGAAGATATTTTGACATTAAAGAGAGATATGATTTGGTGTTAGACAAGGAAAGCAAGGGATTTGATGGGGGACAAAATTTGTTTAGATTAGGAAGTCAATATCTTTAATTTGTTATGATTGATTTTAATTAGGCATGACATCTTTTTAATTTAGTATGTGATTTTTTTTGGTTAGGAAGTTAATATATTTGATTTATCTTTATTAGGTATGATTATATTTTATGTTTTATTTAATTGGTAAATGGTTTAAATATTTTATTTATATTTAATTTAATTCCCTATGTGTTTCAAATGTGTTTTATTAATTGGGATGTGTTTTATGGGCTTTGGGGGGCTAATTGGGCTGGGGTGCGAGGCTAGCAGCAAAACCAGAAACACCGACGCCGTTCGAACGCCAATTAGAACGCTACACGAACATCTACAATCAGCCTGATGTTCGAACGAAGTAACGAACGCAACACTAACGAAGACAGTGAACTTGTGAAATGAACTTGATGACGTACTTATTCTGAATTTCTCCTTCTCCTTCCGACCTCCGTTTCCCGTAATATCCTTAGCTAAAAAGGTAGTGCCTCCAACTGAGACTCATCATCGGGTTTCACATGCGAAAATGTGATGCCTACAGTCGCCCCCACTTTGATGGGACTTGTGCAGTGTGTGACTTTGAACAATCCTATCAAAGTTATGCAATGCATTTTCACTTACCTGGCTCGGCTGCTGCCTCGAGGTGAGTTGGTGTTGCAGCGGACCTCGATCCTAGGACGCGTCCCAATAATTACAACCGACAACGGGGGCACCTCGACTCAATACCGCTGACAATAAGGACCTAGCCCTCGAACTGATGATGTAGTGGGTACCTCGACCCGGAACTACAACTGAAAATGGGGGCACCTCGACCCTGGGAACCTCGACCCAACACCGCTGACTATAAGGACCTCACCCTCGAACTGATGATGTAGTGGGTACCTCGACCCTGGGCACCTCGACCCGGAACTACAACTGAAAACGGGGGCACCTCGACCCAACACCGCTGACAATAGGGACCTCGCCCTCGAATTGATGATGTAGTGGGTACCTCGACCCTGGGCACCTCGACCCAACAACGCTGACCAAGGGACCTCGCCCTCGAACTGATGATGTAGTGGGTACCTCGCCCTGGGTACCTCGACCCGGAACTACAACTGACATGGGGACCTCGCCCTCAAGCTGATATGGGCCTCGCCCTCGAGCCGACATGATATGGGCCTCGCCCCCAAGCTGATATGGGCCTCGCCCCTTGGGACTCATCCCAAAAACTGAAATTGCACTGACGTTGCTTGGCTCATTTCTGCCGCTTTCTCCTTTCTTCGAACCTGCTAACACAGAACGAAAACAAACACGAAGAGAATGCAATGTTACGTGTATGCATGAATGATTTTCTTATTCTGTTGGGTTAGGTCTTCTGCTAATTCCAGTGGTGACTGCTCAGTGTTCTCCCCCTCAAGCAAAGTATTACTTCAATCTGTATACGTTGATCGGCTCGGTGAACTCATTTCCTTCCAAGTCTGATAACCTCACTGCCCCATTTCCCATTACCTTCTACACTATGTAAGGTCCTTCCCAGTTAGGTCTGAATTTCCCTCTCGGATCTGTCGTCGACGGCCTCGACTGCTTAAGTACCAAATCACCCTTTCTGATCTTGGTAGGACACACTTTCTTGTTGAATGCCCAAGCTAGTCTCTTCTGATACAACTACATGTGATACAAAGACTTCATTCTCTTCTCATCCAATAGTGTTAACTGATCAAACCTCTGTGCGGCCCAATCATGTTCCGGTAATTCTACCTCTGTTAATACCCTCATAGACTGTATTCCACTTCTACCGGGAATACTGCTTCCATTCCATAGACCAAAGAGTAAGGTGTGGCCCCTGTTGCTGTTCTTACTGATGTTCTGTACCCCCACAAAGCATACGACAATTTCTCGGCCCAATCTCTGCAATTTTCTGTCATCTTGGCTAAAATTGTCTTTATAGTCTTGTTGGCTACCTCAACTGCCCCATTTGCCTGCGGCCTGTACGGTGATGACTTGTGGTGGCCTATCCCATACCTCTGTAACATTGCCTTCGTCTCTCCTTGAAACTGGACCCCATTGTCTGTCACTACATGATGCGGCATACCATACCGACAAATGAGGTTCCAAGCTACAAACTTTGCCATCTGCTTTGCTGTAACATTACGGAATGATTCGGCTTCCACCCACTTCGAGAAGTAATCTACTGCCACTACTATGAAGCGATGCCCATTTGATGCATTCGGTCGAATTTCCCCAATCATATCAATCCCCCATGCTGAGAAAGGCCACGGCTCTGACAACCCGTGCCCCTTCCGGGAGTTCACCATGTTCCAGATACCTCTGAATGTCATAATACCAAGGTTTACCGTCGTCGACCTCAACTTCCAGAATTCTTTCTATCTCATAAACAGGTTTGCTTGCTGTTGTCAGTATCAACGGTCTCATCACTAACTTTTCTAGATTTTCCCAAGTTGCTGCAAGTGTAGCCAATGCATCTGCCATCTGATTCTCTTCTCTCGGTAAGTGCTGAAACTTACACTCGTGGATAACCTGTGCCAACTTTCTGAGGTGAAAAAGGTAAGGCTTCAACCGTTCTTCCTTCAATTCCCATTCTTTTCGCATCTGCTGGACTACCAACATAGAATCTCCGTAGACTTCCACACTCCCGGCCTTCAAGGCTATCAATGTTGTCAAACCAAAAGCACATGCTTCATACTCGGCCATGTTATTAGTCACTTTGAATGTCAACCTCTTGGCTAAAGGCAAAGTCTCTCCTTCGGGGGTCACTATCACGATCCCAATTCCGGCTCCCTTGTAATTCACTGCTCCGTCAAAAAACATCTTCCATTTCTGAACTGTTATCGCTTTGATCTCTTCATCTGGAAATTCAAACTTATACTGATCCCCCTCAACAGGTTGCAATGCCAGAAACTCTGCTACTGCTCGCCCTTTGATCACTTTGGAGGTGAGATACTCAATGTCAAACTCTGTCAGCAATATCAACCATCTGCCTAATTTTCCCACTAGTGAAGGCACCGAATGAAGATACTTCAGAGGATTCTCCTTTGCCACTACCTGGATCTTGTATTACTGGAAGTAATGTCACAACTTTCTGGAAGCCCATACCACTGCAAGACAGATCTTCTCAACCTCCTGATAACAAGCCTCATACGGGAGCATCTTCTTACTCATATAGTAAATGGCATGTTCTACTCCTGTCTTATCTGTCTGTACCATCATTGCCCCCAGTGCTTCTGATTCTATAGCCAAATACAATATCAAAGGTCTGTCCGGTCTCGGAGGTTTCAATACAGGTGGCTTTACCAAGTACTCTATGATTCTGTCGAAGGCGGTCTGACACTGTTCATTCCATCTCACTGGCTGATCTTTTCTCAACAGTTTGAAGATAGGCTCATATACCGATGTCAACTTGTCAACTTTTCTGTCTTCGGTGCAGGCATTTATGTGATTGCCTTGATCTTTTCGGAGTCTACCTCTATTCCGCCCATTCCCACTGTATGACCAAGCAGTTTCCCTGATGTTACCCCAAACACACATTTCTTGGGATTAAGCCGCATGTTGTATCTATCAACTCTCTGAAGGAACCTTTCCAGTGCTTCAATATGCCCAACTCTTGTCTCTGATTTCACCATCATGTCATCCACATACACCTCAATCTCTTTGTGCATCAAGTCGTGGAAAAGTGTAGTGGCCATCCGCTGATAGGTAGCCCCCGCATTCTTAAGCCCAATCGGCATTACCTTGTAACAATAAGTACCCCACTTGCTAACAAATGTTGTCTTGTGTTTATCTTCCTCAGCCATGAGAACCTGATTGTAACCTGAAAACCCATCTGAAATGAATACATAGCGGATAAAGCCGCGCTATCAACCAGAACATCTATATGCGGCAAAGGAAAATCATCTTTCGGACAAGCTTTATTGAGATCTCTGTAGTCTACACACATTCTGACCTTCCCATCTTTCTTCGGTACCGGTACTATGTTAGCCAACCATTCAGGATACTTTACTACTTCCAGGAACCCCATATCTATCTGTTTCTTAACTTCCTCTCTGACTTTCTCAGCCCATTCTGGTCTCATCCGTCGGAGTTCTGTTTTACTGGTCTCATATACGGATAAGTTGGTATTGTGTATTGGGCAATGTTTCTGTCTACTCCGTGCATGTCCTTATAGGACCAAGCAAACACTTTGGCATATCTGACCAACACTTCTTCTAGTTTCTCCCTCTCTTAGGAGGTTACTTCACTTGTAATCAGAGTTTCCTTGGGGTTCTCAAATGTACCCAAGTTAAATGCAATAGTTCTGGCTGAACTGATGTCAAATATGCTTGATTCGTGTAGTGTAAATGGAAATGACTCAGGCAAGTAAGCAAAAGAGATGTCTTTATTATTGGATAATGCGGAAGTACATTCAAACAAATCAGGAAGGTAAATGTCTTCATCATCTATAGACACTTCTTCCTCTGCAATCAGATCTTCCTCAGGCTTTTCGTCCTCTCCCAGAGTCAGGCTCTCCAACTTCATCAGTTCTTCCTTCCCATTTCTCTTCTTCTTTCTCCACAATTTCTTCAACTATCGCTTCAGCTCTTACCCAACATATCCTAGAAGATCTCAAACCCAGGTACCACAATTCCATTAACTTCCACAGGCTCAGGCTCCCATGCATATCCTGAAGCTTTCACAAAACATTCCATCAGACTTGTACCCCAAACCCTTCCGAGTTGTCTGTCCTCTGAAATCTGGCAATTTTTAACCTTTACCCGGCGGCTCAAACTTCATTTTCTCCATAATCCTAGCCACCCTAGGATCCACCCACTCCTCAAAAGTAGCTGACACTTGAAACCTCGTGAAAGGTTGTATCTCCAAGGCAGCCACGACATTATCTAACTCAGCCCAGATGGTGACAACTTCTCCCTCATACGAGAACTTGATCATCTGATGCAAAGTGGAAGGCACGCCCCCAAGTTTGTGAAACCAAGGCCTTCCCAACAATAAGGCGAAAGTAGCCGGGATGTCCAGTACTGTGAACTCGACCTCATCTTCAATCGGTCCTACCTTGACCATAGCCACAAAGGTACCCTTAACTCCCCTTTTACTGTCATCATAAGCCTTAATAGTCATACTGAAGGGGTTCAAGTCTGTTGCTTTCATACCCAATCTCGCCAGAATTTTCAGCGGGCACACATTGATGGATGAACCGTCATCCACTATTACACATGAAGTTCTCTTGCCCCTCACCTCGGCCTTGATAAATAGAGGCCTGTTATGATTTCTCCCCTCCGTCGGGAGTTCATCCTCAGAAAAAGATATCTGTAAAGCTTCCTTTTGAACCAACCCAACAAACATTGCAAGGTTGGCGTCTTCCGGTACCACAATCTTGCTCAAGGCCTCAACCATAGCCTGCCTATGCTCCCGAGATGCACATAACAGTTCCCAGATACTCAATTGTGCTCTAGTCTTCCTCAATTATCTCAACACTATATCCCCCTCAATATTTTCAGCAGTCTCAACCACTTCTCTACCATCTGTCAAAATTCCTTACCCTTTTCCGCCATATCATTGTAGAAACGACCACTGCGCGTCATTCCCCTTACTTCTTCCTCATCACTGCTAGAGAAATCAAGCCAAAAGTTTTTTCCCTGCTCAAACTCATCTTCACTAGATACTATCCCAGATTCCCAGGCAAAAGGCTTGAGGGTGAAAGGATTTCAGGACAAGGTCTTCTGGGAGGCCAGAATTGATCATATAGGCTGGTGGTGGTATGGCACGGTAGTTGGGTAAGGGTTTTCTGTGTGTGTCAGGCTGTTCTGTTTCTGGGTTAGGTATTTTGTTGGAGTCTAACAGGTCTTGGATTTCATGGCGAGTCGGGCGCAGTTGTCGGTGTCATGGCCCTTTTGTTGGTGAAAGTGACAGTAAAGGCTTAGGTTATAAGTGATGGTAGGGGATTGGGTAATGGTTTGGCTTCCAAGGTTTTTAAGAGCCCTTGCCTCTTCAATTTCTCTAGCACCTTAGACAGAGGCCTTCCCAAGTTGAAAACTGCCGGTTCCGGATAACGGCAATCTCAGCAGAAATGGGCTTTGCTCCCGATGTTCCCCCATTGGGCCTCCTGTTCAGACCATAGAATTTTTTGTTTTCCGCCTCTTCGTATTCAATGTCTATGACAGTCTCCCTCAACTGCCGAAAGTCTGTAATCATGGAGGTCATCCTCCTCAACTTGCTGTAAATGGAGGGCCTGGTTGTTAGACATTATGTCCCATAGCGTCACTGTTTGTAAATGATATTGTATTATTGTACAAAATTAACTATGTGATAATGAAATTGCCTTTTGCCGTTTTGTAATATTATTTACTTTGAGTTATAAATGGCGAAAGTCCATATGATTAGTACCTGGACTGAGAATGATATGAGACAGTATCAGTCCCCAAAGGTTTAATCATTAAATATCCCTAGTCGTAGTATTATCGAGACTGGACATCGATAATGCGGAATAGACTAGTATTGCGCTTGTGCACGTTGTGAGGGCACAACGGCATAGTTCTCATATATTTAAGTATTGGATACTTATGCAAGTGCAATAGGAGGTTGTGTTTTACCGATGGTACGGAAAACAGCTTCGCTCTGGATAGACCCCGCGGAATCCCATTGGTAGTATGTCTACGTGTCTATGGGAGGCCGCATCAGGGTAGGTGTATATGGTCTTAACCTGAGACTTACATCGCTAGTACTTGCGACAATCGGTAAACTTTAGTTTTGGTGGTTGGGGACCTTAACCGGTTCTGTGTACACCTCTTCTGGGTTTATCGAGAATCGTAGTGTACTGGATGTGATGTCAAGATGGAAGTATCGCTTCAGACATATGGAGGTGATGATCACGCAGGACACAGAACTAGTACTCTATAAAAGGTTGCAACCGTCGGGACAATATGACAGGTCAGGATTGTCCGATTTAAAGAGACTAGTTGCTTGATGTCCGATATATGTTTCGTACGGGGCAGACACATCTCCAGCCCCAGGCCTAGCATGTGATCATCCGATACTGGATCGATGTACGGAATACTACGCCTGATACAGATCTTATATTCCTATAAGAATATTTCTGGAGAATTGGGTAGGCATGGCGCTTTGCTAGAAGCCAACCTTGTCTTGTAAATCGGTAAAGACGTAGTACGAGGTACGTACGTGTTCGGATTATCCGACAACCGTATTTACTGCCAAAATATCCGGAGATCTCTTGGGTCGCTTCCTGAAGATTCACCTATGATATTTGATTCGGACTTAATTAATCTTGGATTAATTGCGGAGAAACTTTATCTTGGATAAAGTGCCTAATTTAGAGAGAGAACGATTAATTTGGAATTAATCGATAAAATTATTATATTCGATATAATAATCGAAATTCGATTTCGACGCGAAATTAAAATTAGATTTTAATTCGGGCATACGAGTTAATTTAGAATTAATTCGTAAGCGACGTAAATAATAATTTCGCTAGGAGCGATTATTTATTTAAATCCGATTTAATTAACGTCGCGACGCTAGCTCGGTATTTCGGAAATATCGAACCCGAACGCGTGAGTGGACGTGGGCCCACTTTCTTTGGGAAACGTGTGGGGCCCACATGACACTTGTCATTATATGCATTATTTTATTGATAAGGCATTGCATGTTAATAGTGTACAAAACACTCTAAGGCATTGCATGGTGATAGTGTGCATTACACTCAAAGGCTTTGCATGGAGTTTGAGTGTTTGACACTCTAAGCCATTGCATGGTTTATGTCATAGATTTATTATTAATTTAATAAATTATAACATAAATATAAATTGATTTTTGGTAAAACAAAGATCAATTTTAATTTAAGACTTTACCAAAAATCTCTCTTCTCTCTCAAATTGCCGAGAACTCCATTGACAAGGGCAAGGAAGATTTGATCTTCTATTTCTCCATTTTTGCTAGCACAAGCAAGGGATCAAAAGAGGTGATAGGGAAACCATCAAAGAGCTTGGAATACAAAAGCTTGGAGCTTCAAGTCTTCTTCCTCCTCTTGGCCGAATCTTCCACAACTTGGAGCTTCTACCATTTGATCATCTTCTTCATCACAAGGCTTGTAAGTATGATTCCGCCATACTTCATGTTTATATATATATTCATTATAGTATTTCACATGCTTAATCTTGTTTGGGACATATATAGAAACCAACAATGGTATCATTGAGCTAGGTTTAAGCATGAAATACTTTAGGTTAAAATTTGGGTAAAATTGATTGAAGCATGTTCTTGTGAAATTTGATGAATGAGTATGCTTATATGTATGTTAAATGACATTATATGAAATCAATTTTATGAAAAATGCATTGGATGATTTTTCCCCAATATTTTCACCTTGGCCGAATGGTGTGATAAATTGATTGAAGCATGTTCTTGTGAAATTTGATGAATAAGTATGCTTGCATGTATATAGAATGATATTACATGGAATCAATTTTTTCATGAAAAATGCATTGGATGATTTTTCCCCCAATCCATGCCTTGGCCGAATGTGTTGCTTACTGGAGTGGAGTGGATTGGATTTTTTTTGTGTTAAGATCATTGGATGACTTAGAACGTGTACGGACGTTGATTAGTAATTCAATCGGATTGAAAAACAAATCGACACAAAAAACTCACCTTGGCCGAATGTACATAGACATGTAAAGGAGTTGATTTTTTGTTAAAATTAATGTTGGACATTTATTTTGAACAATACATGATTAATAAATTAAATGGGTATTTTTTGAAATATTTGGTTTAATATATTAATCTTGGTATTACACTTTAATTAATTGGACTTTAATGTTTGGAATATTAAAATTTAATTAATGGGCTTAATTGGTGAATTGGGCTTTTAATATTGTATTTGGGCATAATGGGCTTGGTTGGACCAAGTAGATTTGGGCCAAATGGATTGGATCCAATTTGGGCCTAAATCACTCCATTAAGTCCAAATATAATATAATGGGCTTTAATAATTTAATTGGGCCTTATGGGCTTGAAATTGGTTTTATGGCACTTAAGGGTGATTCCTTATTTGGGCTTGGTAATTGGGTATGACCCACATTGACCAAAGCCCAAGCCTTAATAAATCAATTGAAAGCCCATTTGACTTGAATTAAATTAAACATTGGATGTTAGTTGGGCTTTGAGACCCAATAGAATTGGATTTAGAATCTAAGTCTTTAAAGCACATTAAAGTGTAAACATTTAATTTGGAATTAAATAATTGAATTAGTATTGAATACGAATTAAATCAGATTTAATAAGTAGTTCGATATAATTCGCGAATTCGTACCTTGTGTACTTATTCTCAATCGAGTTGGACTCGCGCAAAATCAAACCGTTGTTTGAACATTGGATGATCACTTAAACAAAGACTAATTAATTGGATTAGATTGGTTGTAAAAGCATGTCTTGTTTGAATATATATGTATGTGATGAATGAATAGTGTATATCGGATGGATATTAGAAGGGAAAGGGTAATTTTAGAAATTATTGTAAATTTGGAATTTATAAATTGGACCTGCGTGTCCAGCCTTATCTCTTTATCTCTTTGTATTCTCTTCTCACCTAATTCCCCTCAATGTAAATGAGGTTTCTCTTATTGTATTATGTAATTGGGTAGAAGTAGAATAGTGCTAACGGGGAGAGGAAGGGAGTGATTTGTTCTAGGAACAAGTTGTTTATATATCCATCCGCATATCACTATTACTTTACTTTACGCGCTTTATGATGTTTTAGAAGCATGCTTAAGGGTGTATGATGATGAGACCTAACAAAGATAAATTAATTGGTTGCCAATTACGCAAAAATCCCTCAAACAATATTAAGCGATTTTCCTTCCGTTGATGATTCTTTCTCAAGATCCGAAATTGCATTGGTTTGTTGGCCAAAGTCAAGACCTTTGTCAATTGAGGATGTGTTTGAATCATGAGAGTTTTGTTCCACATCGGTGTCCTGTCCAAGTTGTGATTTGTTGGCCAAAGTCAAGATCACTTCTTGTCCATCGACATTGATTACGAAATTTTCCTTGTCAATGGGTCCCGCTTAACTGGAATCATTAGGTTTGTTGTGCCAAAGCCAAGGCTTAGTGATTCAGAGGAAATGGTTAGGAAAATGTATTTGATACATTGACATATGTAGATATATATGTTTCGGACTTGGATGTCCACCTCGGATCTAGTTGGATGGGATCCATTGATCTTCGAGATCTACCTAGTTAATATCATATTGTTGGCCAAAGTCAAGATCACTTCTTGTCCATCGACATTGATTACGAAATTTTCCTTGTCAATGGGTCCCGCTTAACTGGAATCATTAGGTTTGTTGTGCCAAAGCCAAGGCTTAGCTGATTCAGAGGAAATGGTTAGGAAAATGTTTAGATACATTGACATATGTATTAGATATATGTTTCGGACTTGGATGTCCACCTACCGGATCTAGGAATTGGATGGGATCCAATTGATCTTCGAGATCTACCTAGTTAAATATCATACAACTTGTTGGCCAAAGTCAAGGTTGTGTGTTATTTAACGGGATCCTAGCCCACTAGGAAATTAGATTTCCCGAGTTGTCTACAGAGGGTTAGAAACTTGAAGAAAATAGTGGGAGGCTATTATTGAATTTGCAATTTCATTCAGATATTTAGCCTTACGCGTCTTTCAAATTATTTCGTCAATATTTTAAATAATTAGTTGGACTAATATATTGTTATTTTTATATGTAACAGTTTGACTGTACCCATAACATCGTTGACTTTATAGTTGGACTATAGTTGTCAAGATGATGGCAAAGGTAATATCCGCGACATAATCATGGGCGATAATGTCTTCAAAGGGACAAACTTTGCCGACTGGGAAATGAACCTCAAGATAGTGCTTGGGGCTGAGAGGATACTGTATACTATTCAGAGACCTCTCCCGCCTAAACCCACTGAGCCACTGGAGCTAGAGTTATGGAAAACTCATAGTGATGATTGTGACCAAGCTCAGTCAGTTATGCTAGCTGCAATGACTCAGCATTTCAGACGCCAGAATAGGGACTTGGATCCCTATAACATGATGGCAAGATTGCGTGATCTTCACCGCACCAATAAGCGGATGAAGAGGTACGAGCTAGTAAGGAAACTCTTCCGCTCCCGGATGACAGACGGCGCATCAGTTGAAGCCCACGGGGCTCAAATGATTGCCGATATTGATGAGTTGGCCAATATGGGAATAGTCTTGGAGGCTGATCTGACTATAGATATGATCTTGCAGTCACTTCCTGATACTTGGAAACAAATCATAGTCAACTACAAGTTGATGGATACTGACGACACTCTTGGAGAGTTGTTGTCTGTGCTGAAGGAGTCCGAAAGGGAACTCCTAAAGGGGAGCAAGCGCGAGGCGCATTTTGCATTGACCTCTCATGCGCCAAAGGGTGGCCCCAAGGCAATTGGAGGTGCAAGGAAGAAGAAGTTCAAGAAGAAGGGTAAAGGCAAGTTGACAGTGGCTTCTAGGAAGCCAAAGGACAAATCTCGCGACATCTGCCTCAACTGCGGCAAGAGGGGTCACTGGAAACGTGACTGCCGAATGAGCATTGTGCAGAGGGAGGATATCAAGGCTGGCAAGGCCATTGCCTCTGGTATGTTTGTTATTGAGATAAATATGAATACTTCTAGTTTTAAAAATTGGATTTTTGATTCTGGTTGTGGTGCTCATATTTGTACTGATGTGCAGGATCTGCATGATAGCAGGGTGCTGGCATCAGGGGAGATGGATCTACGGGTCGGAAACGGAACACCAGTTGCTGTTTTGGCCGTAGGGACTTTGTTTTTTAGTACTGCCCTCAGGGCATGAACTTAAACTTTTGAACTGTTATTTTGTGCCTAGTTTAACTAGGAATATTATATCTGTATCCTTGTTAACCCAGCAGGGTTACACTTTTGTATTCAGGAACACAGGGTGTTATTTATATAAAAATGATACAGAAATTTGCACAGCTGTTGCAAATAACGGTCTTTATATTTTGAATATAAATGAATCTCCTAAAATGACAAACAAAAGGCTCAAAAGGAGTAATCTAAAAGATGAAGCTTATATGTGGCATTGTCGTCTAGGACACATCAACAAGACTCGCATATCCACACTTTCAAAGAGTGGGTACTTGGACGAATTTGATCCCAATTCATATGACGTCTGCGAATCTTGTCTTTTAGGCAAAATGCCTAAATCACCTTTTAGCGGTAAAGGTGAACGTGCCACAGAACTGTTAGCTCTCGTTCATACTGACGTATGCGGGCCCATGTCTAGCCAGGCTAGAGGTGGATTTCACTACTTCGTAACCTTTACAGATGATGCATCTCGTTACGGTTATGTGTATCTTATGAGACACAAGTCGGAAACTTTTGAGAAATTCAAAGAGTTTCGACACGAAGTGGAGAAACAAACAGGGATGAGTATCAAGACATTACGGTCAGACCGTGGTGGCGAATACTTAAGTTATGAGTTTCAAGATTACTTGAAAGAATATGGTATTCTTTCACAGTGGACTCCTCCTGGAACACACAATTAAACGGTGTGTCCGAACGGAGAAACCGCACCTTGTTGGACATGGTGAGGTCAATGATGAGTCGCACTGAGCTACCAATATCCTTCTGGGGATACGCATTAAACAGTGCTATACTTATTTTGAATAAGGTACCGTCGAAGTCTGTTGAACAGACCCCATATGAGATATGGACAGGAAGGAAACCAGTTTCTCTTTCCTAAAGATTTGGGGATGCTGGGCATATGTTAAACGTTTGGAAGGTACCAAACTTGAACCCAAATCTGATAAATGCCTTTTCGTTGGATATCCTAGGGAAACCAAAGGATATTACTTCTATTACCCACAAGAGAACAAAGTATTTGTTGCTCTACATGCGGTTTTCCTTGAGAAGGAATTCCTAAATGCAGTGGTAAGTGGGAGGAAAGTAGAACTCGATGAAGATCGTAGTGATACTGTTCCTGGCAATGAATCAACGACGGAACAAGAACAGACCATCCGGGATGAGTCTGTACCACAAACTTCACATACACAAGGACCGCGTAGGTCGGAGAGAGTCAGAACAGTACCTGAGAGGTATGGGTTCCTGATCTCACCTCATATAGATATTAATCTTATTGAGGATAATGAGCCGGCTACGTATGAGGAAGCGATACAAAATATCGATTCCGCTTTATGGCAAGAAGCCATGAAGTCCGAGATGGATTCCATGTACGCCAACCAAGTTTGGACACTGGTTGATGCACCAGAAGGCGTAAAGCCTATTGGATGCAGATGGATCTTCAAGAAGAAGACCGACATGGATGGCAACGTACAAACGTACAAGGCTAGGCTTGTAGCGAAGGGGTATCGTCAACAATATGGTATTGATTATGACGAAACCTTCTCACCCGTTGCCATGATTAAATCCATTCGGATAATGCTTGCAATAGCTGCATATTTCGACTTCGAGATATGGCAGATGGACGTTAAAACCGCTTTCCTTAACGGAAACCTTTTGGAGGATGTTTATATGCAACAGCCTGACGGTTTTATCGTACCTAGACTTGCAAACAAGGTTTGCAAGTTAAATCGATCCATTTATGGATTGAAGCAAGCATCACGGTCATGGAATCAGCGTTTTGATGAGATCATAAAGGAATATGATTTCGTGCAAAACGCAGATGACCCTTGTGTATACAAGAAGGTTAGTGGGAGAGCACTTACTTTTATTGTCCTTTATGTCGACGACGTATTGCTTATAGGCAATGACATTCCCATGCTAACGTCGGTGAAAGCTTGGCTTTCATTAAAATTCTCCATGAAAGATCTGGGAGAAGCAGCCTTTATTCTTGGAATAAAGATCTACAGGGATAGATCTAGAAAGCTGCTTGGACTCTCCCAGAGTACATACATTGATAAAGTGTTGAAGAGATTCAACATGGAACAATCCAAGAGGGGATTGGTTCCAATGGTACGTGGTACCTCTCTCTGTCTAAGGACATGTGTCCTAAGACTCAGGAGAGAGAGACCACATGAGTCGGATACCGTTCGCCTCGGCAGTCGGATCGATCATGTATGCCATGATATGTACACGACCTGATGTCTCATATGCTTTGAGCATGTGCAGTCGCTATCAGGCCGATCCAGGTGAAGGTCACTGGATAGCAGTTAAGAATATCCTTAAGTATCTTAAACGAACTAAGGATGCTTTCTTAATTTATGGAGGTGGAGAACTTGCGGTATCTGGGTATACCGATGCAAGTTTCCAAACCGACAAGGATGACTACAAGTCGCAATCCGGGTACATTTTTTTGCTTGAATAACGGAGCAGTGAGCTGGAAATCTTCCAAGCAAGATACTGTTGCCGATTCAACAACAGAAGCGGAGTACATCGCTGCATCTGAAGCAGCAAAGGAGGCAGTTTGGATCCGAAAGTTCCTAATCGGATTAGGAGTAGTTCCGTTAGCAGCTGAGCCCGTTCCATTGTATTGTGACAATAACGGGGCTATAGCACAGGCTAAGGAACCAAGGTCTCATCAACGGTCCAAGCATGTTCTTCGACGTTATCATCTGATTCGGGAGATTATACATCGTGGCGATGTAAAAGTCGAGAAGGTCACATCAGATGACAACATTGCAGATCCGCTGACGAAAGCTGTTCTACAGCAAGTTTTTGAACGACACATACATAGTTCGGGTATTAGATGCTTGAGTGACTGGCTATAGGCCAAGTGGGAGATTGTTAGACATTATGTCCCATAGCGTCACTGTTTGTAAATGATATTGTATTATTGTACAAAATTAACTATGTGATAATGAAATTGCCTTTTGCCGTTTTGTAATATTATTTACTTTGACTTATAAATGGCGAAAGTCCATATGATTAATACTGGACTGAGATGATATGAGACAGTATCAGTCCCCAAAGGTTTAATCATTAAATATCCCTAGTCGTAGTATTATCGAGACTGGACATCGATAATGCGGAATAGACTAGTATTGCGCTTGTGCACGTTGTGAGGGCACAACGGCATAGTTCTCATATATTTAAGTATTGGATACTTATGCAAGTGCGATAGGAGGTTGTGTTTTACCGATGGTACGGAAAACAGCTTCGCTCTGGATAGACCCCCCGCGAATCCCATTGGTAGTATGTCTACGTGTCTATGGGAGGCCGCATCAGGGTAGGTGTATATGGTCTTAACCTGAGACTTACATCGCTAGTACTTGCGACAATCGGTAAACTTTAGTTTTGGTGGTTGGGGACCTTAACCGGTTCTGTGTACACCTCTTCTGGGTTTATCGAGAATCGTAGTGTACTGGATGTGATGTCAAGATGGAAGTATCGCTTCAGACATATGGAGGTGATGATCACGCAGGACACAGAACTAGTACTCTATAAAAGGTTGCAACCGTCGGGACAATATGACAAGGTCAGGATTGTCCGATTTAAAGAGACTAGTTGCTTGATGTCCGATATATGTTTCGTACGGGGCAGACACATCTCCAGCCCCAGGCCTAGCATGTGATCATCCGATACTGGATCGATGTACGCAATACTACGGTATACTACGCCTGATACAGATCTTATATTCCTATAAGAATATTTCTGGAGAATTGGGTAGGCATGGCGCTTTGCTAGAAGCCAACCTTGTCTTGTAAATCGGTAAAGACGTAGTACGAGGTACGTACGTGTTCGGATTATCCGACGACCGTATTTACTGCCAAAATATCCGGAGATCTCTTGGGTCGCTTCCTGAAGATTCACCTATGATATTTGATTCGGACTTAATTAATCTTGGATTAATTGCGGAGAAACTTTATCTTGGATAAAGTGCCTAATTTAGAGAGAGAACGATTAATTTGGAATTAATCGATAAAATTATTATATTCGATATAATAATCGAAATTCGATTTCGACGCGAAATTAAAATTAGATTTTAATTCGGGCATACGAGTTAATTTAGAATTAATTCGTAAGCGACGTAAATAATAATTTCGCTAGGAGCGATTATTTATTTAAATCCGATTTAATTAACGTCGCGACGCTAGCTCGGTATTTCGGAAATATCGAACCCGAACGCGTGAGTGGACGTGGGCCCACTTTCATTGGGAAACGTGTGGGGCCCACATGACACTTGTCATTATATGCATTATTATTGATAAGGCATTGCATGTTAATAGTGTACAAAACACTCTAAGGCATTGCATGGTGATAGTGTGCATTACACTCAAAGGCTTTGCATGGAGTTTGAGTGTTTGACACTCTAAGCCATTGCATGGTTTATGTCATAGATTTATTATTAATTTAATAAATTATAACATAAATATAAATTGATTTTTGGTAAAACAAAGATCAATTAATTTAAGACTTTACACAAAATCTCTCTCCTCTCAAATTGCCGAGAACTCCATTGACAAGGGCAAGGAAGATTTGATCTTCTATTTCTCCATTTTTGCTAGCACAAGCAAGGGATCAAAAGAGGTGATAGGGAAACCATCAAAGAGCTTGGAATACAAAAGCTTGGAGCTTCAAGTCTTCTTCCTCCTCTTGGCCGAATCTTCCACAACTTGGAGCTTCTACCATTTGATCATCTTCTTCATCACAAGGCATTGTAAGTATGATTCCGCCATACTTCATGTTTATATATATATTCTTTATAGTATTTCACATGCTTAATCTTTGTTTGGGACATATTTATAAAACCAACACTGGTGCTTTGTAATCATTTTAAAATGGTCCTTCTCCGAGGTCCAGTCTGCATTTTTCAATAACTGACCCCTGGCCACCGGTCCACATATTCCTTAAAACTCTCACAACCGCTTTCTGCTTAACTTCTCCAGATCCACGGAGTGACAGTCAATCCTAAGTCAGTGACATACTGCTTCAGGAAAGCATCGGCCACTCCCTCCAATCTTCCTTCACTTTATTCTCCAAACTGTGGTACCAACCACGGGAGCTCCTTCCTAGCGACATTCGAACATTTCTGCACTTGGCGCTGAGATCAGCCAACTGAACTCATGACTGATATAAACTGTCGGAGATCACCCTTGGATCCCCTTCCTGTGAAACTTAGCCATATCAGGCATCTTGAACTATGCCGGCAACTGTTCCTCGAAATCAGCGTGTCATAATCCAGCAAATCCTCATTCTTACCTCATTCACCCTCATCTTGTGGGTAACCGACTCAACCTGATCCCGAAGTTTCTGTAACTCTGCCTGAGACCCAGATACTCTGCCTGCTGCATACTCTGCCATATCATCATCAAAAGTGGGGATATCATCCCCCAACCCATTCGGAGGCTCCTCACGCCTCACATTCTCAGAAATTCCCCCAGCACGGGGCACAGCCATACCAGCCACAGCAGTAGTCAAAGCTTACAACTGTTTAGTGACCTTGGCGAGACTGTTCTCTAACTGATCCATTCGGGATACCTCATTACCAGATTCACTCATGACTGTTATTGTTCTTTTAATGAGCCTTGTCCCTTCTCTAACCCAAACGGTATCTATGATGTCTTTTTTAGACATAGAGGGTGTTAACATGATTATGTATGCATGAGGTGCATGAGATGCAGGTAATATATATAAAATACTAAATTAAAATTTTTCAAAACAAATCAGACGTTATCATTTTAGAAGCTTTCGGGCTAATTGTTATAGGAGTGAACTCATCCCAGTTTAAAATGGCCCAACGAGTTCCACATCTCATGACAAAGAGCCCGACTAAATCCAATGGTAACGTTCTGAACACAAGCAAAAAGTGGCCCATCAACACTTTGAAGCCTTTGGCCCAAACGTCATAAAATACGTTCTTGTCCTAGTTAAATGGCCCAACAAGCCCATATCTCATGACAAATGGTCCAAATGGATCCAAACGACGATGTTCTCACACACAAGCATAAAGATAATGCAAACATAAAGTAATAATTTCTACGGAATGGCCCATCAACATTTCAGAAGCTTTGGGTCCAATGGTCATAAGGTATGAATTCGCCCCAGTTTAAATGGCCCAGCAAGTCCGCATTTCTGACAATGGTCCAACTGCATCCAAATGAGGATGGTCCACTAGCACATACTCAAGGAAATAATTGTTACTTTAACCATGCAAACCCGTCTATGGGTGGGTTCGCAGGAGTATAGACAAAGGCTCTCACCGGCGAAGGATGGCCCACAACTAGGTCTCCCCACTCAAGGGTTCGAGCGACCAAGTGAGCGCACCCTTTTTTATACACTAAGGTACGTGCCAATGACCTGTAGTGTGTGACGGACTATCAAATGGATTTCCCGTTGTAGATTCCCCAGAGGGAAGGTGGAGCGAGGTTCACTTAAATACCCAAGCCTCTTAGGCTCTTATCGCTGGTTGTCAGGAATAAACAACGAGTCCTCCAAATTAGTCCATACAATAGGCTACGGTAGATGGCTATATAGGTGCCTCACAGCTTTTCCTTCTAGAAAGGTAGTGAATGAAGGAAGACACCCAACCATTACCTAGCCTTAAAATGCCTTTGATTAAACCCCCATTTTATCCACTATAGACACGGTCAATTAAAACATAAATCCAAACATTACAAGACAATATTCTGGGCCGATTCTCTATCCCCAATGGAGTCCCCAGACTGTGAGACACAGGAATCTGGACGACGCATGTTGTCCGAGCTCGCGGCCGGTCGGGAGTACGGAGTAGCCATGGGGGACTAAACCGGAGAATAATGGAGTCGCCACCGGTGTGAACCGGAAAATGAGATTTAAGGCCGCACTCACCCCTCGTAAGGGAAGAACTCAAACCGTTGGGTTCGGATGGTCCCTTACTCATGCCACTTGTAATGAAAGGATTTATGTAATAATTTAATCAGGCTTAAGTAGCACTTATTTCCAAGAGTATCATGCTTCTAAATTCACATGTACAAAATAAAAACTTACACATATACTTCACATCTAAGATTGCATGCTTGGAAATACATCAAGGAGCGACAAACATACAACTTCATTGGCATATTATATTCAAGAAAACACAAGCACACATACTAACCACACAAGCATACATGTGAGACCTCCTCAAGTGTACGTGGAATTGTATCCCAAGTACATACCGTACTACAGTCCATTCAGAATCAGCTACGGAATTATGTCTGGGTTTCCATCCGATATACCACAAGAAATAATACTCAAATGTTATATGACATAGGTATATGAATTGTAATACATTAAACACATTGTATTCATACATGTGGGGATAGCTACTAGGAAAACTATGTATGAAATCTGATGGAAACGGACTCAGTTCAGTGGGTGCATGTTCGCGTAGCGTTTGGAAACGCGTCTTCGAACGGTAAACAGAAGGTTCGCGTTCGTGTAGCGTTCGAGAATGCATTCGAACAGAACCAGACCGATGTGTATGTGAGACTAAGAAAGTGCGTGTGCGTTCGCGTAGCGTTCGAGAACGCGTTCGAACGGTAAATAGAAGGTTCGCGTTCGTATAGCGTTCGATAACGCGTTCGAACGGAACCAGACCTGATGCATGATGAGACTAAGAAAGTACATGTGCGTTCTCGTAGCGTTCGAGAACACGTTCGAACGGTAAACAGAAGGTTCACGTTCATGTAGCGTTCGAGAACGCGTTCGAACAGAACCAGACCTGATGCATGTTGTTGGACAAAATGACCCATAGCGTCACTATTTGCACAGATCATTGTGTTGTTGTAGCAAATTAACTATGTGACAAGGAAATTGCACTCTCATCATTTGTGATTAGATCACCATACATACATAAATGAAGAGAGGTCCCTGTGATTAGTTCCTGGACTGAGAATGATATGAGACAGTATCAGTCCCCGAAGGATTAATCATTAAATATCCCTAGCCGGAGTATTATCGAGACGGGACATCGATAATGCGGAATAGGCTAGTATTGCACTTGTGTGCGTTGTGAGGGAACAACGGCATAGTTCTCATATATATAAGTATTGGATACTTATGCAAGTGCGATAGGAGGTCGTGTTTCACCGAGTTACAGGAAACAGCTTCGCTCTGGATAGACCCTCGGAATCCCATTAGTATTATGACTATGTGTCTATGGGAGGCCGAAATCAAGGTAGGTGTGTATGGTCTTAACCTGAGACTTACATCGCTAATAACTTGCGACAATCGGTAGACTTTGGTCTTGTTGGTACATGGCTTTAACCCGGTTCTGCGTACACCACTTCTGGGTTTATCAGAGAGTCGTAGTTGTATTGGGTGTGAAGTCAAGACGGAAGTAT
Organism: Zanthoxylum bungeanum; assembly: GCA_019454045.1. Lineage (NCBI taxonomy): Eukaryota > Viridiplantae > Streptophyta > Magnoliopsida > Sapindales > Rutaceae > Zanthoxylum > Zanthoxylum bungeanum. Next base: position 56,862 of record SKCR01039160.1, on the reverse strand, counting down.
CACTTCAGTCATATTGGAGATGATGTCACGCAGGATATGGTATTAGTGCTCTTAAATGTTGCGCAACCATCGGGATATTATGACTAGGTCATGCATATCCGATTATAGAGACTAGTTACCAGACATCCGACATGTGCTTCGGATGGGGCAGACACTTATCCAGCCCCAGCCCTAGCACGTGACTATCCGATACTGGGCCGATATACACAATACTACGGTATACTACGCTTGATACAGATCTATATTTCCTGTAAGAAATTTCTGGAGAATTGGGTAGGCAATGGCGCTTTGCTAGAAGCCAACCTTGTCTTGTAAATCGGTATAAACGTAGTACGATGTCTTACGTGTTCGGATAGTCCGACGACTGTATTTTACTGCCAACATATCCGGAGATCTCATGGGTCGGTTTCCCTGAAGATTCATCGATGACGTATGACTCGCACTTTAATTAATTTGGGATTAATTCGATGAGAGAGAAAATTAATCTGGGATTAATTACGGAGATATTTTATCTCGGATAAATATCGTTAAAGAGAGAGAACGATTAATTTGGAATTAATCGATAAATTAATATATTCGATATATTATAACGAAATTAGATTTCGACGCGGAATTGAAATTGGATTTAATTCGGGCGAACGAATTAATTTAGAATTAATTCGTTAGCGACGTGAATAGTGAATTCGCTAGGCGTAATCATTTAATTACGACGCAACGGAAAATTCGTTAATTTGGAATTAGCGAACCCGAGCCCGGGATTGTTTGCGAGTGCATTCGCATTTCGAATTCGAGTGCGGCACGCAAGTCAAATCAAGCGTCAAAATCGCAAGTCACACCAAGCGTGAAATCACATGTCACTTTGAGTGATGTGACATTTGAGTGATTGATGTGAATTGATTTGAGGTGATAGACAAGCATTTAATGCTTTGCTTTTTTGAAATAGAAAAAGTAAATGGTTTATTAAATATTTTGGAAAGTATATAAACCTTTTACAATTTTTTATTTTCAATTCATTCTCTCTCTCTCCCATTTACGGTATTAGGCTTTTGGAGCCAAACTTCTCTTTCATCTTCTCTCGGTCTTGACCGATTCTTCTCCCCTCAATTTTTCTGGTTTGACCGATCAATAAAGGAGAAAGAAATGATCTTGTTGCAAGATCTATGTGCTAGCACACTCATGGAGGATACAAGAGGTGATAGGGAAGTGAGTTCGTGAGCTTGAAGCTTGGAGCTTGGAGCTTCAATGGTGTCTCCCATGGCCAATTCTTGGAGGAGGAAGCAGCCCCACGCCGTGCAGCCCCACATGCGCAGCTCACTGCCGAGCAAGGGAGAGCAGTTCGCCACTCCATCTTCGTTGCATCTCTACCGATCAATGTGAGTTATTCCGCACCTCCTTTGATGTGTATTCAACTCGTTTATGCATGATTTTATGATCCTTGGGACTTGATTGAAACTCAACAATGGTATCTTGAGCCATTTGTGCATAAAACGTTTTTAGGGTTCTTGAGCAAAATTTGGGGTTTTTTGATTTAAGCATGATTTTGACAATTATTTGTTTAAGAATGTTTGTATATGAATAACTTAGAGTTATATGTAATCAATTTGAAGAAAAATTAATTGGATTGATTTTCCCCAATTTGCTTATTGTTGGCCAAAACTTTAATTTGGGTAAACTTGATTTTGAGCATGTTTAATGAAATCGGATGATTTAGAATGCTTAAATGTTGTTTAATTTGATGATTGATTAGATCATTTGAGATGAAAAGTGTTTGGAACAATTTTTCCCCAATTTACTTGTGATGGCCGAAATATGAACCCTAATATTGTCTTGGATTTTGATTTTTTTTTTCATTGGATGACTTGGAAATCATTTAGGGATGTTGAATTTATGTTTGATTGGGTTCAATTGGATTGAATTTGATTTGGGCATATTTTTCCCCTTTGGCCGAGACACTTGAAGCATGAAATTGTTCTTTTGAAGACACAAGATCGTAAAAACTTTTGAAGATTCGCACGAAGTAAATAAACAGATCGGCTATAGTATTATTCCGCCACGGTAAGACCGTAATGGAAAATACTTAAGCAGTAAGTTTCGTACATACATGAAAGAGTATGGTATTCTTTCGATATGAGGACTCCTCCCGAGACACGTCAGTTAGACGGTGTATACGAACCAAAAACCAAATTTTTTGGACATGATATGGTTTATCACGAGTCGCTCTGAGCTACTATTTCCTTCTAAAGGAATATGTATTATCAGTGCAATAACTTATTTAGAATAAGTTTCCATATAATCTGTTTGACAGATGTCATATAGGATATGAACAGCGAAAGAAACGAGGTTTTCTCATTCCTGATAATTTGGGTATGCCAGGATAACGTTGGATGATACCAAACTAAGGACCCAAATTGGATAAGTGCCATATAGGTTTATCCTAAGGAAACCATAAATTATAGTACTTTAATCTCACATGAGAACAATTGATTGTTTTTTGCTCACCATGCGGTTTTCCTTTCCTGAGAGGAATACCATTGCAGTGTCAGTGGGAGGATAAGTGATACTCATGAAAATCAGAGTAATAACTGTTCAAGGCACAAGGTCCGTAATGGAACACAAAGATTCATCAATGATGAATCTGTACCTTAATCTTCGAATACACAAGAACTGAGTAGATCGGATAGAGTCAGAAAATGACCTAGGGTAATGGTTTTTTCTGAAGCTAACCTTCATAAAGATGTCAATCTTAATGAGGTTATTGTTGGATAATATGACCCATAGCGTCACTATTTGTACAGATCATAGTGTTGTTGTACAAATTAACTATGTGACAAGGAAATTGCACTCTCATCATTTGTGATTAGATCACCTTAGATATATAAATGAAGAGAGGTCCCTATGATTAGTTCCTGGATTGAGATGATATGAGACAGTATCAGTCCACGAAGGATTAATCATTAAATATCCCTAGCCGGAGTATTATCGAGACTGGACATCGATAATGCGGAATAGGCTAGTATTGCACTTGTGCGCGTTGTGAGGGCACAACGGCATAGTTCTCATATATTTGGGTATTGGATACTCATGCAAGTGCGATAGGAGGTTGTGTTTCACCGATGGTACGGGAAACAGCTTCGCTCTGGATAGACCCCTCGGAATCCCATTGGTATTATGACTATGTGTCTATGGGAGTCCGACATCAGGGTAGGTGTGTATGGTCTTAACCTGAGACTTGCACCGCTAATGCTTACGACAATCAATATACTTTGTTGAGGTCGTCTAGGACTCTAACCGGTTCTGTGTACGCCAATGCTGGGTATATTGAGAATCGTAGAGTATTGGGTGTGATGTCAAGACGGAAGTATCACTCACTCCAGTCATAGTGGAGATGATGTCACGCAGGATACGGTATTAGTGCTCTTAAGTGCTGGCCGGCCATCGGGATATTATGACAAGGTCATGTATATCCGATTATAGAGACTAGTTACCAGACATCCGATATGTGCTTCGGACGGGGCAGACACTTATCCAGCCCCAGCCCTAGCACGTGACTATCCGATACTGGGCCGATATACACGATACTTGGTATACTACGCTTGATATAGATCTTAAATATTCTTAGAGAATATGACCGGAGAATTGGATAGACTTCGTGCTTTGCTAGAAGCCGATCTTGTCTCGTAAATCGGTAGAACGTAGTACTTGGTACGTACGTGATTCGGATACTCCGACGACGACGTATTTACTGCCGAATTATCCGGGGATCTCATGGGTCGCTTCCCGATAATGCACCGATGACGCATAACTCGCACTCATTAATAATCTGGGATTATATAGAAGAAAGAGAAAATTAATCTAGGATTAATTACGGAGATATTTTATCTGGGATAAAATATCTTCTAGAGAGAGATAACGATTAATTTGGAATTAATCGATAAATTAATATATTCGATATATTAAACGAAATTAGATTTCGACGCGGAATTGAAATTGGATTTTAATTCGGGCGAACGAATTAATTTAGAATTAATTCGTTAGCGACGTGAATAGTGAATTCGCTAGGCGTAATCATTTAATTACGACGCGACGGAAAACTCGCTAATTGGGAATTAGCGAAACCGAGCCCGAGTGTGATTGCGAGCGCATTCGTATTTCGAATTCGAGTGCGGCAACGCAAGTCACATCAAGCGTCAAATCATTCGTCACATCAAGCGTCAAATCAAAAGTCACTTTGAGTGATTGATTGATTGATGATTGATGGATTGTGATTGATTGAGTGATGGACACAAGACATGTCACTTTAATAAAGTGAAATGAATAGTGATGTGGTAGATGAAATAGTGTTAGTTGGTAAGACTTTTACCATTTTAATTCTTAATGAATTTTTGGTATTGTTTAATGTATTTTTTTGGAAAAATATAAGCATTTTGAAATGCTTTACAAAACTAATTAACACATTTTCTCTCCATCTCTCTTCTCTCTTCTCACGCCCAGGGGCTTCTCTTCTCTTCTTGCACAGCTCACTGGCGTGAGCTTTGGGGAGGCAATGAGTGGATTTTCATGGAAAAATCTAAGTGCTAGCACACTTACGACTATTGCGAAGGTGTTAGGGAGGTTCACCCATGAGGCGGGATCCATTCGACGAAGTTTGGAGCTTCAAAATTGGATCCAAAACTGCAAAACCAGTGAGCAATTCTGCAGCAGTTCAGGCGTGAAAACAGTGGGGTTTTTGGCTTGATTCGTCTTCAAATCGTCTCAACCGATCGATGTGAGTATTCCGCAACTTCGTCGATATGTATTCGCAATGTTTTTCATGCTTATAATCGATCCGGGACCATAATAGAAACCAACAATGGCATCAAGAGCCTAGGTTTGAGCATGAAATTTTAGGGCTTAAAATTGGGTAAATTGTGTTTGAGCATGATTTGAATGAATTGATTGTTTAAGTATGCTTATAACATGTGAATTGCATGTTGGTTGGATCAATTTGTTGAAAATTGATTTGGAATAATTTTCCCCAAAAATGTTATGTTGGCCGAATGTTTAGGGTATTTTGGAAATCTTGGATTTTTTATTTTGATTCATTGGATGAATTAGAATCATTAGGATGATGTTAATTTAAGCAATTGGATTGAATTTTGAATTGAACAAAATCCCCAATTCCTTATGGTGGCCGAATGCTTATGCCCTATGTCTTGGTATTTTGATTTTGTGACATTGGATGTGTATGAAATCAAATTGGATGTGATTTAATGTCGATTGTGGGTTCGATTGGATTGAAACCAAATCGGACACAAAATCACTCCCTTGGCCGAGACTAAGTAGCATGTAAATGGGTTTGATTTTTCATTTATGTGTTGGACATGTGATGATGATAATGAGCATGATTAATTGGACTAATTTCATGTTTTGGAAATATTGATTTGGGTGATTAATCATGTAATGCACTTTAGGTAATTAAATTGCGGAATTGGATTCATGTAATTTAGTTATTTAGGCCTTAAATTGGATTTGGGCTTATTATGTTGTAAATGGGCTTATTGGGCTTTGTTGTACAAAGTTGGATTTAGGCCAAATGGATTGGATCCAATTGGGCCCAAAGCCACTTCCGTTAAGCCCAAATGCGACTTATAAACCTTTAAAGTTTAATTGGGCCTAATGGGCCTAAATTGATTTCTAGGCTTATGGGGTTACTCCTTGATTGGGCTTTGGTTGCCGAAGCCCACGCCTTAAAGAAATTAATTAAAGCCCATTAGACTTGAATTGAATTGACGTTGGACGTTAATCGGGCTTTGAGTCCCGAAGCGATTAAATTTGGAATTTAAGTCGAAAAGGTTTATTAAATAAAGTGTAATATTCAATTTGGAATTGAATAGTGAATTAGTATTAAATACATGTTAAATTGGATTTAATTATGTAGTTTAATTTAATTCATGAATTCGTACTTTGAGTACTTATTCGCAAAAACGAGTTTGACTCGAGCAAAATCAAATCGTTGTTTGAACATTGGATGATCACATAATTATCAGATTAATTAATTTGATTAGATTGATTGATAGCATGCTTATGTGTGAATACGTGGTTGTGATGAATGAATAATGTATATCGGATGGATATTAGTCGGGTGGGGCAATTTTGGAAATTGTTGTAATAAATTCGATTTATTAAATTGGACCTGCGTGTCCAGCCTTATCACCTTTATTCTCTTTGTATTCTCTTCTCACCTATTCCCCTCAATGTAAATGAGGTTTCTTTAGAAGTGTAGTGTAACGGGTAGAAGTAATACAAGTGCTAGCTTGAGTGAGAAAGGGAGAGATTTGATCTAGGATCAATGTGTTAAGTATCCATCCCCGCATATCATTATTATTTATTTTCATACTCGCTTTATTATGTATTTAGAATGCATGTTTAAGGGTGTATGATGATGAGACCTTAACAAAGATAATGAAATTGGTAGCCAATTTGCACGCGAAAAGCCCTCATCAAATATCATGCGTCTTTTCCTTCCATTGAGTGATTCTTGCTCAAGATCCTAGATTGGCATGGGTTGTTGGCCAAAGTCAAGCCCTTGTCCGTCGAAGATGTGCTTGAATCACGAAGCTTTGTTCCATTTGGTGTCTTGTCCAAGTTGTGGTTTGTTGGCCAAAGTCAAGACCACTTCTTGTCCATCGACATTGATTACGAAGCTTCCATGGTCAATGGGTCCGCGCTTGACTGGGATCATCAGGTTTGTTGTGCCAAAGCCAAGGCCTAGTTGATTCAGAGGAAAAAGGTTAGGCTATATATTGGATATATAGGCATATATAAGATATATGTTTCGGACTTGGATGTCCACCTACCGGATCTAGGAGTTGGATGAGATCCAATTGATCTTAGAGATCTACCTAGTTAATTATCATACAATTTGTTGGCCAAAGTCAAGATTGTGTGATATTTAACGGGATCCTAGCCCACTAGGAAACACGGTTTCCCGAGTACTCGACAGAGGGTTAGAGGCTCGACGAAAAATAGTGGGAGGCAAGAATTGAATTTGCAATATTCGTTCAATTACTCGCCATACGCGCTCAAACAAATATCACTCGTCAATATATTAAAAGTATTAGTTGGACTAATATTTATTGTTGTTTTAATAAACAGTTGGACTGTATTATAGTTGATTATATATAATTGGATTATATTAATCAATATATTTGAATTAATTAATTTCAGTTTACAGTTGATTTTATAATTGGATTATAGTAATCAATGTAATTGAGGTTAATTAATTTGGATTATATTTGATTATATAGTTGGACTATTATAATCATTATATATATATAGTACCACTAATCGTTGATTAAATAGTTGGACTATTGTAATCAAGATAAAATTGAAAAGTTGGATATTTAAAATATAATCTGGGATTAAAATATTTTAAATGATTTAATTTTCAAATTGGGAATAAATAATAGGTTACTTTATTTGATAAAATAACTTATTATACCTTAAGCCCAAAATTAAGCAATAGTAGAGCATAAAATCTTTGGAAGATTTATGTGATGATGACTTTAGTGCTTAATTTAATATACTTGTCATAAATCTATTTTAGATTTAAAAGTATTAAAATTGCAATAAATAATTCTTGGAGAATTAATTGACTATTCTAGAGGTGAAAAGTCAAAGTTTGCAATTGGGCATGTAGCACGAGGTGCACATCGTTTCGATATTCTAAAAACCCAAGGCTTGGCCTAAGGTTCCTGAAATATTGAAAAGGATAATTGACATATCCCAAAGTGACTACCATTTGGATATGGCAGACACGAAGGAATTAAAGAAAGGGCAAGGCTCTTACTTTAAAAATGTTTGTCAAAGTTATGTTCACTACTAGTATTGAAATTAGATTTTAAATACTTAGTGTGGTACATAAAATATATGTATTGATGTTCAGAATCTGCTTTGAGCAGGATACTGACTTCAAGCTGAGATTGCTCTGCGAATCGGAAACGGGACGAAAGTCGCTGTTTCGACCGTAGATACCTAAGTTTAGGAACTACCCTTCGGGTGTGTACTTAAATTAGGAACTGTTATAATGTAACTAGTTTGACTAGAGACATTATCTCTATATCAGTGTTTAATCCATTGTGGATAAACCTTTATATTCTAGAACACTAAGTGTTTCATTATATAAAGATGATACTGAGATAAACACATTAGATGTGAATAACAGAATTTATATTTGAATATAATTAAAATCTCAAAACATATAAAATGACAAATAAATAGCTCAAATTGATTTGATCAATAGAGACTTATTTGTGGCATTGTTGTCTGGGACACAATTAAACAAGATTCGTATATCCGCACTTTTGAAGAGTGGGTACTAGGACTGATTTGACTATTCAAATAAAGTCTACGAATCTAGTTTGTTAGGTAAAGTACCTAAAACACTGTTTACTTGGTAATAGTGTAAGTGCCACCGATCTGTTAGCCCTATTCATGGTGAAGTTAGTGGGCCCATATCTAGCTAGGCTAGATGTGAACATGAATATTTCGTGACCTTAACGGATGTGGCATCACGTTATGGTTATGTGTTTCTTTTGAAGAACACAGATCGGAAACTTTAGAGTTTCGACACGAAGTAGATAAACAGATCGACTATAGTATTATGCCGTCACGGTAAGACCGTAATGGAAAATACTTAAGCAGTAAGTTTCAAACATACATGAAAGAGTATAGTATTCTTTCAGATGAGGACTCCTCCCGAGACACGTCAGTTAGACGGTGTGTCCGAACGAAAAACCGAATTTTGTTGGACATGATAAGGTTTATCACGAGTCGCTCTGAGCTATCATTTCCTTCAACAGGATATGTATTAACAGTGCAAAACTTATTTAGAATAAGGTTCCATATAAATCTGTTTGACAGATATCATATAGGATATGAACAGGAAAGAAACAGGGTTTCTCATTCCTAATAATTTGGGTATGCCGGGCATAACGTTTGGATGATACCAAACTAGAACCCAAATTGGATAAGTGCCAATAATAGGTTATCCTAAGGGAAACCATAAGTATAGTACTTATAAATCTCACATGAGAACAATATGATTGTTGCTCACCATGCGGTTTTCCTAAGAGGAACACCGATATGCAGTGGTCAGTGGGAGGATAGTGATACTCGATGAAAATCGGAGTAATACTATTCAAGGCACGAAGTCCTTAATGGAACACAAATAGTTCATCAATGAGAATCTAACCATTAATCTTCGAATACACAAGAACCGCGTAGATCGGAGAGAATCAGAAAACAACCTGGGGTATGGGTTTCTGATATAACCCCTTAAAGATGTAAATCTTATGGAGGTATACCAACCGACTACGTACGAGGAAGTGATACAAGGTATCGACTCCCTATTATGGCAAAGTGCCATGAGTCCGAAATGGATTCCATGTATAACAACTATGTTTGGATACTAGTTGTTGTACCGCAAGGCATTGTGCCTATTGGTACAGTAAACGTCTTCAAGGAAGACATACATGGATGGCAACATACCAACGTACAAAGCTAGGCTTTTGACGGAAAGGTATCGTTATCAACATTGTGTTAATTACGGTTCAACCTTTTACCTGTTGCCATGGTAAATCCATTTTGAAGATGCTTGTAGATACTGCATATTTCATTTATGAAATGTGTCAGTTAATGATCAAAATCGCTTTCCTGAAAAGGAAACCTCTTGGAGGATGCTTACAACATCCTGACGATTTTGTATAACCGACAAACAAGGTTTGCGGGTTATTCGATCCATGTTTGGATTGAAGCAAGCATAAGGTTCTTGGAACTGTCGTTTTGAAATAATCATAATGGTTAATGATTTGATTCAAAACGAAATGATTCTTGTGTATATAAGGAGGTTAGTGGGAGCGCACTGACAAGGAAATTCCATTCATAAAACATTGGTGAAAGCTTGGCTTTCATAGAAATTCTCCGTAGAATTCTGGGGAGTAACAACCTTTATTCAAGGAATAAAGATCTACTGGGATAGATTTGGAGTTGTTAACACTCTCTGGGAAATGTACATTTAAAATGTACTTGATATGGTGTCTCATACGCTTTGAGCATATGGAGTCACAATCGGGTCAATCCAAGTGATAGTCACTGGATTGAAGTTAAGGACATCTGTTAGTATCTTAGAGAACTAAAGATGTTGTCTAAACTATGGAGAAGAGAACTTGAAGTGACTGGGATCACTACCGCAAGTTTCCAAACAGTTAAATACTGCGGTACTATAAAGTTTGAATAACGGGACAGTGAGCTGGAAATCTTCCGAGCAAGATACTGTTGCCGAATAAACAACAAATGCGGATTATTGCTGCAGCTGAGGCAGCAATAGAAGCCATTTGGGTCGATAATAAATCTAATTAGGTTAGATATAGTTCTGTTAGCAGCTGAGCTAGGCGTCAGCACAAGGCTAAAGAATTAAAGGTCTCATCGACGATCCAGATATATACTTCTATATCATCTGATTCGTTCGGATCATACATCGTGGCGAGGTGCCCACTACAATCATCAGTTTCGAGGGCGAGGTCCTTATTGTCAGTGTGTTGGGTCGAGGTGCCCAGGGTCGAAGTGCCCCCCCTTGTCGGGTGTAGTTCCGGGTCGAGGTACCCAGGGTAGAGGTTGCCCACTACATCATCAGTTCGACGGCGAGGTCCCTATTGTCAGCGGTGTTGGGGGTCGAGGTGCCCCCGTTGTCGGTTGTAGTTCCGGGTCGAGGTGCCCAGGGTCGAGGTGCCCACTACATCATCATTTCGAGGGCGATGTCCCTATTGTAAGCGGTGTTGGGTCGAGGTGCCCCCGTTGTCAGTTGTAGTTCCGGGTCGAGGTGCCCAGGGTCGAGGTGCCCACTACATCATCAGTTTGAGGGTGAAGTCCCTATTGTCAGCGGTGTTGGGTCGAGGTGCCCCCGTTGTCGGTTGTAGTTCCGGGTCGAGGTGCCCAGGGTCGAGGTGCCCACTACATCATCATTTCGAGGGCGAGGTACTAATCGTCAGCGGTGTTGGGTCGAGGTGCCCCCGTTGTCGGTTGTAGTTCCGGGTTGAGGTGCCCAGGGTCGAGGTGCCCACTACATCATTAGTTCGAGGGCGAGGTCCATATTGTCAGCGGTGTTGGGTCGAGGTGCCCCCGTTTTCGGTTGCAGTTCCAGGTCGAGGTGCCCAGGGTCGAGGTGCCCACTACATCATCAGTTCGAGGGCGAGGTCCCTATTGTCAGCGGTGTTGGGTCGAGGTGCCCAGGTCGAGGTGCCCCCGTTGTCGGTGTAGTTCCGGGTTGAGGTGCCCAGGGTCGAGGTGTCCCCGTTGTCGGTTGTAGTTCCGGGTCGAGGTGCCCAGGGTCGAGGCGCCCACTACATCATCAGTTCAACGGTGAGGTCCCTATTGTCAGCGGTGCTGGGTCGAGGTGCCCCCGTTGTCAGGTTGCAGTTATTGGGATGCGTCCCAGGATCGAGGTCCACTGCATCATCAGCTCAGCTCGAAGCAGCAGGCAAGTCAGGTGGCAACTGGCGAGCCAGGTAAGTAAAAACGCATTGCACGAACTTTGATTGGACTGTCATTATCACACGCTGCACAGATCCCATCAAAGTGGGGGCGCCTGTAGGCATTGGTCGAGGTGCCCAGGGTCGAGGTGCCCACTTCATCATCAGTTCGAGGGCGAGGTCCCTATTGTCAGCGGTGTTGGGTCGAGGTGCCCAGGGTCGAGGTGCCCCCATTTTCGGTTGTAGTTACGGGTCGAGGTGCCCAGGGTCGAGGTGCCCACTACATCATCAGTTCGAGGGTGAGGTCCCTATTGTCAGCGGTGTTGGGTCGAGGTGCCCCCGTTGTCGGTTGTAGTTCCGGGTCGAGGTGCCCACTACATCATCATTTCGAGGGCGAGGTCCCTATTGTCAGCGGTGTTGGGTCGAGGTGCCCAGGGTCGAGGTGCCCCCATTGTCGGTTGTAGTTTCGGGTCGAGGTGCCCACTACATCAACAGTTCAAGGGCGAGGTCCCTATTGTCAGCGGTGCTGGGTCGAGGTGCCCCCGTTGTCAGGTTGCAGTTATTGGGATGCGTCCCAGGATCGAGGTCCACTGCATCATCAGCTCAGCTCGAAGCAGTAGGCAAGTCAGGTGGCAGCTGGCGAGCCAAGTAAGTAAAAACGCATTGCATGAAATTTGATAGGACTGTCATTATCACACACTGCATAGATCCCATCAAAGTGGGGGCGCCTGTAGGCATTGGTCGAGGTGCCCAAGGTCGAGGTGCCCACTTCATCATCAGTTCTAGGGCGAGGTCCCTATTGTCAGCGGTTGTTGGGTCGAGGTGCACAGGGTCGAGGTGCCCCCGTTGTCGGTTGCAGTTCCGAGTCGAGGTGCCCAGGGTCGAGGTGCCCACTACATCATTATTTCGAGGGCGAGGTCCCTATTTTCAGCGGTGTTGGGTCGAGGTGCCCCCGTTGTTGGTTGTAGTTCCGGATCCAGTTGCCCACTACATCATCAGTTCGAGGGCGAGGTCCATATTGTCAGCGGTGTTGGTTCGAGGTGCCCCCGTTGTCGGTTGTAGTTCCGGGTCCAGGTGCCCACTACATCATCAGTTCGAGGGCGAGGTCCATATTGTCAGCGGTGTTGGGTCGAGGTGTCCATGGTCGTGGTGCCCCCGTTGTCGGTTGTAGTTCCGGGTCAAGGTGCCCAGGGTCGAGGTGCCCACTACATCATCATTTCGAGGGTGAGGTCGCTATTGTCAGCGGTGTTGGGTCGAGGTGCCCAGGGTCGAGGTGCCCCCGTTATCGGTTGTAGTTCCGGGTCGAGGTGCCCACTACATCATCAGTTCAAGGGTGAGGTCCCTATTGTCAGCGGTGCAGGGTCGAGGTACCCCCGTTGTCAGGTTGCAGTTATTCGGATGCGTCCCAGGATCGAGGTCCACTGCATCATCAGCTCAGCTCGAAGCAGCAGGCAAGTCAGGTGGCAGCTGGCGAGCCAGGTAAGTAAAAACGCATTGCACGAACTTTGATAGGACTGTCATTATCACACACTGCACAGATCCCATCAAAGTGGGTGCGCCTGTAGGCATTGGTCGAGGTGCCCTGGGTCGAGGTGCCCACTTCATCATCAGTTCGAGGGCGAGGTCCCTATTGTCAGCGGTGTTGGATCGAGGTGCCCAGGGTCGAGGTGCCCCCGTTGTCGGTTGCAGTTCCGGGTCGAGGTGCCCAGGGTCGAGGTGCCCACTACATCATCATTTCGAGGGCGAGGTCCCTATTGTCAGCGGTGTTGGGTCAAGGTGCCCCAGTTGTCGGTTGTAATTCCGGGTCGAGGTGCCCAGGGTCGAGGTGCCCACTACATCATCAGTTCGATGGCGAGGTCCATATTGTCAGCGGTGTTGGGTCGAGGTGCCCATGGTCGAGGTGCCCAGGGTTGAGGTGCCCACTTCATCATCATTTCGAGGGCGAGGTCCCTATTGTCAGCGGTGTTGGGTCGAGGTGCCCCCGTTGTCGGTGTAGTTCCGGGTCGAGGTGCCCACTACATCATCAGTTCAAGGGCGAGGTCCCTATTGTCAGCGGTGCTGGGTCGAGGTGCCCAGGGTCGAGGTGCCCCCATTTTCAGGTTGCAGTTATTGGGATGCGTCCCAGGATCTAGGTCCACTACATAATCAGCTCAGCTCGAAGCAGCAGGCAAGTCAGGTGGCAGCTGGAGAGCCAGGTAAGTAAAAACGCATTGCACGAACTTTGATAGTACTGTCATTATCACACACTGCACAGATCCCATCAAAGTGGGGGCGCCTGTAGGCATTGCATTTTTGCATATCAGCCCAATGATGAGCCTCGAATGGAGGCAATACTTTTTAGTTGCGGAAGTTGCGGAAAGCGGTCGTCGGAAGGGAAGGGTCAAGAATTGACATTTTTATTGGATTTGGTTCGCTTGTTCGAGCTTCAGGTTCGCTCGTTCGGTCTCAATTTTAATTTATCCTCGGCCCGGTTCACAACAAAACCCACCTCCTCCATACCCCATTCACGGCACCATACAAATAATTCCTCCTCCATTTGTCAAACACTTCATTCCAAAACCCCACCTTGCCTTTTCTCTCAACTTGCCACCTTTTCCACCTTTCCAGCACACCACACACACCTTCACTCCATCATTCAAGTTCCCCACACGCCCATAACAAATAAAGAAACCCATACCACTTATTCCACCAAACACAAAACAACAAGAGCACATAGAACCCAATGCCATCCTCCATGACCATTCTGCATGCCCATGCTACTGCCCATTTTTCCCACTGATAACAACCCACCTTCATGTGACACCCTGACGGTAACAGACTTCACGCACAGAACACAGCTCCATTCATCACCCCTTCAGCGCAAATCACCCATAATAACAGCCTCCTTTTAGACACTCAGGGGGGTCTCAACACAGCCCTTTCTCAAAGCACACACCACTACTCCTCACTGCAATCCCTTCCCTCGTTCACAGCCAAGACTCACGCAAAGAAGAAACCCATCACGCTGCCCTTCATCAACACAAACAAGCCCACCACTGCCACTCAATTCTCAAACCCTACATACCCTCATGAACTGAACAAACCACAAATGACACACTCGGCAGCCCTAACTTCCTCCATGAACAACAACGCAGCCCCCTGAAGCACACTCCAACCAGCCTCTAAGCTCACGTACAAAGCTCCACACTGCCCTCATTCACGCTACAAATTTCCCTCAGTAGCCAGCCTTACCACGCCATTATCCACAGACCAACTGAAACACAGGTAGCCATCAGCCTCATTCACGGCACCCACTGAACACGCAGCAGCCACTGCCATAGACCCTTCACGCCCTTGCCTTGTTCATGCCCTTGCCTTGTTCACGCACCACCCTCACCTGACCCCCAGTGAATTCAACACACAAGCAGCCCTAATAGCATCATGATCACCCACTGCCTCACGTCATTCACTGCCGAGAGTAGCACACTCCTTATTCACTGCCGAGAGTGAACAACATGAGCCTCACCCCTTAAACCGAGAACCAAACCCTAAAGTAGTACCGAAAATAACCCTGACTTGCATTCAATTGTCGACACCTAGCCCTCACTCAACAGCAGCTGACCGTGAGAAACAAGCCAAATAGCCGCAAAAACCAGCTTCACACAGCCCCCTTCAATGTGCACAGCACGCCCTCCCTGACCAGCAACTTCACACGCAAACACTGCCCTTGCATGCAGCCATGCACACGTAAAAATAGGCCTGGAACGCATGCAAAATAAACAGCCAACAAGCAGTAACCTCACCGACATAACCAAGCAAAAATTGACAGCCCTTAACCGACCAAAACAGTCCAGAAAAAGTCTCCAAATTGCACCCTCAAACAGTCCGAAATAGTGACCAAAACAACCCCATAACTGAACAATAACCGGTACTAAAAACAATCAAAACCGAGACAAAAATAGTGAGAAAACACACTCCAAAACAGTTGAAACACTCAAAGAATTAACCTCAAAACAGCAGCCAAAACAGTAGAAATAACGTACCCGTGAAAATAGTGGAAACAGCGGACCAGTGAAAATAGAGAAAATAGTGAACCTGTGAAAATAGTAGAAACAACGGACCAGTGAAAACAGTAAAACGATATCCCTTCCGGCACTGTGGAACGCACTCTCGGAAAGCGACTTAAAAGGTAAGACCTGATGGCACCCTTTTATTTATTATCCTTTATTTTTAGTCATTTTATTGTTTTATTTCGCATGATTATTTTGAATTGGTGCATGATGTGATTTCTGGGTGAACGGAATATGTGTTCTCTCTTGTGGTATATCGGATGGAAACCCGGACGTAAATTCCGTAGCCGAATCCGAATGGACGGTATTGTGGTTTGCACATGGGATACAATGCCACGTATCACTTGAGAGACACATGTATTTCGTTTCATCCAAACCTTGTATTTGAGCATGATTAGGTTGATAACTTGTTGTTTATTCCTTAAGCATGATTAGGTTGTTAGTATGTTATTTCCCTATGTATGTTATAGTTATTTACTTCGCAATATGAGTTTTACCTATGTTTGTTTAGGTTGTTGTTTAGTTTTCATGTTTGATAATGTAACATGTTCGTTGTGTGATATTGTATGTTTACCTTTATGAACGTGAATTAGATCTAGGTTAATCTTAGACATGTATGTTGTGTAGACTTGGTTAAATTATTGCACAAATCTGTTCATTACAAGTGGCATAAGTAAGAGACCATTCTGAACCCAACGGTTTGAGGTCTTCACTTGCGAGGGGTGAGTGCGGCCTTGAATCATTTTTCCCGGTTCACACTGGGTGGCGACTCCATTTTATTTCTCCGGTTTAGTCCCATGCGGGCTACTCCGTACTCCCGACCGGGCCGCGAGCCCGGAATAGCGTCGTCCAGTTTCTGTTGTCTACAACGAGCAAACCCGAAGCTAAGCAAATGAATTAAATCCAACAAGGTATTGATTTCTGAATTTTCCCTTCCAACGTCCGTTTCCCGCGACTTCCACAACTTAAAGAGTAGTGCCTCCATACGAGACTCATCATCGGGACTTATATGCAAAAATACAGTGCGTACAACAGTTTTGGGACAACGCAAAGCAAAAGTTTTCCATACTATTTACTACTCCAGTAGAACTCTGAATGAAGCTCAACTCAACTACACAACCACTGAAAAGGAGTTTCTCGCAGTTGTGTTCACTTTTGATAAATTCCGCTCTTATCTGCTGGGTCCTAAAATGGTGGTCTACATAGATCATTCAGCAATCAAATACCTTATCGTGAAGAAAGATGCCAAACCCAGATTGATCCGTTGGATACTTCTATTATAAGAATTTGATGTGGAGATCAGAGATAAGAAAGAGACAAAATACCAAGTGGCAGATCACTTATCGAGGCTCGAGAATGGAGAAACAGCTGGCAAAGAACTGACAATCAAAGAAACTTTTCCAGATGAACAGCTGTTTTCCATGAAATATCATGATGTCCCTTGGTATGCTGACTATGTCAAGTACATAGTATCGGGAAAATGGCCGTTGGAATGAACAACTCAGCAACGGAAGAAATTCTTCAAATAAGTCAAGAACTATGTCTGGAATGAGCCGTACCTGTTCAAACGCTATGTTGATCAATTACTGAGACGTTGTGTTCCACATGGAGAGGTCAACAATGTTCTGCAACATTGTCATTCATCACCATACGGCAGACACTTCAGCGAAAATAAAACTGCATCCAAAGTCCTTCAATCAGGTTTGTTCTGGCCCATTCATTTTAAATATGCTTATCTATTTTCTCTTCAATGTGACAGGTGCCAGAGAACGGGAAAGATTTCAAGGAGAAATGAAGGACCTTTACAAAATATTCTAGAAGTAGAGATATTTGATGTATGGGGTATTGATTTTATGAGATCGTTTGGTCCATCATTCGGAAACCCGTACATACTAGTTGTAGTAGAGTACGTCTCTAAATAGGTTGAAGCAATTTCACTACCATCCAATGATTCAAAAGTGGTGATTAAATTCCTTAAAAAGAATATTTTCACTCGCTTCAGAACACCTTGGGCGATTATTAGTGATGGTGGAACACATTTCTGTGACAAATACTTTGATGCACTCCTATCCAAATATAGCGTTACTCATAAAGTTGCCATTGCCTACCATCCACAGTCAAATAGACAGGTTGAAGTTTCAAATAGGGAGATCAAAAGAATCTTGGAGAGAACCATTGGATCAACAAGGAGGGACTGGTCTACGAATGTGGATGACGCATTATGGGCATACCGGACAGCTTACAAGACACCTATTGGTATGTCCCCATATCGAATGGTGTTTGGGAAAATGTGCCATCTGCCAGTTGAGCTTGAACACAAGGCGTACTGGGCACTGAAGAAGTGAAATATTGATCTACAAGCAGCATGAGAAGAAAGACTCCACCAACTCAACAAATTGGAGGAATTTTGCCTACAAGCTTATAAGAATGCCAGATTATACAAAGAAAAGAACAAGAAATGGCATGTCGAAAAATAGTGCGCAGATAACTGGAACCAAGACAGCAGGTGTTGTTATAAAATTCAAGGTTTAAACTTTTCCCTGGAAAGTTGAAATCAAGGTGGTCAGGTTCATTTATGATTACTCAGGTTTTACCATATGGAGCGATTGCGTTACTTGATCCCAACACCAATGAAACATTCAAAGTAAACAGTCAGCGTGTCAAACACTACTGGGGAGAATCATTTGAGTGACAAAAAGAAAGTGTCACACTTTCAGATCCAGCCTAACGTTCAGGCAGTCATGTCTAGCTGACGACTTTAAACATAGCGCTAGCTGGGAGGAAACCCATGCAATTTGTGTATATATTGTGATTTGGTGTGTTTTATTTTTGTGTGTTTATTTTTTACAGGTAATATCATTTCACGAAGGAAGATGTTCTCGCAAATCTTCACAAGTAATTTCCTTCTCTCCCTCAAAACTCTCTGATGAAAGTCTACAAAGCTCGCTTAGAACGGATGAGAATATGGATGATCAAAGATATTCCTAATGACATTAGTTGGATTATTGAAGCTCGGGTCCGATTGGCATGTGAGTCTTCTGACTCTTTTGTTTCACATCTGCCTGGTTTAGAAGGAAGCACCTATGCTAAAAAGATAAGAGCTAAAATAATGGGTGTTTGTTATAATTATGCTCGCATGACATGTAATACTCGTTGTTGTTCTTTAGGAATGGTGTTTGATAACCGTGAAGATAAAATTAAATTCATTAGGGATGACTTGAGTAAGGAGTCTTTTGATGACATATATAAGACTCTTGAGACGCATCACAGTGGATATGTGCATCATGTAATTCACATGTTATATACATAATTCCGAAAAGAAAGACAACAGTACAGTCTCGGGAATCTGACTCTAAAAGACCATGTTTGCTAATTTATAAAAAAATTGGATGTGAAGCTAGTCTCTGACTCATAGACGTCATTCAAGCCGTTACATTTTGTAAATATTATTTTCTCTTTGTATATATCTAATAATTGTGATTTGTTTTGTCATTTTCTTTTATTTTCTCCAACAGGATCCATATCTTTTTTACCTTTCACGATTTATTTTACTAGTAACAAATAATTGTCATTTGTTAGGTACTAGTGCTATTATTACTCACTCCTTTTCAGGTTCTATAAATTCAACTCATCATTGCACTCTTGAAGACATCCAGATTTGAGAAAGAAACATATAATAATGGAAGCCACTTCAAGAAGATGAGTTGTAAACATCTGTGTATTTTACGGTACTAATGTTGGTTCTTGTTGGACAATTATGACCCATAGCATCACTATTTGTAAAAGACATGGTGTTCTTAATACAAATTAACTATGTGACAAAGGAAATTGCTCTTTTATCATTTCTAATTGGAATACTTGGATATATAAATGATAAAAGTCCATATGATTAGTACCAGATTAATATGATATGAGACAATATTAATCCATGAAAGGTTTAATCATTAAATATCTCTAGTCGTAGTATTATCGAGACTGGACATTGATAATGCAGAATAGACTAGTATTATACTTGTGCGTGTTATGGAAGCTTAACGGCATAGTTCTCATATATTTAAGTATTGGATACTTATGCAAGTGTGATAGGAGGTTCTGTTAGCCGTTGGATCGGGAACAGCTTCACTCTGGAAAGACCCATCGGAATCCTATTGGTACTATGATTATGTGTCTCTGGGAATCCGAATCAGGGTAGGTGTAGTTGGTCTTAACTTGAGACTTGCATCGCTAATACTTGCGACAATCAGTACGCTTTGGTTTTGGTCGTCTGGGGCTTTAACAGGTTCTTGACGGTTTCTATAATATGTCCCAAGGAAAGATTAAGCATTCATGAAATACTATAAATGAATATATATAAAAGACTTGAAGCATTGCGGAATCATACTTACAAAGCTATGTGATGAAGAAGATGATCAAATGGTGGAAGCTCCAAGTGTTGGAAGATTCGGCCAAGAGGAGGAAGAAGACTTGAAGCTCCAAGCTTTTGTATTCCAAGCTCTTTGATGGTTTCCCTATCACCTCTTTTGATCCATTGCTTGTGCTAGCAAAAATGGAGAATAGAAGATCAAATCTTCCTTTGTCCTTCCATGGAGTTCACGGCAATGTGAAGAAATTGAGAGAGAAAGAGAAATTTGATAGTTGATTTTATAATGGGATTATAGTAATCAATGTTAAAATTATAGTTGATTTTATAATTGGATTATAGTAATCAATATAATTGAATTAAATGATAGTTGATTTTATAATGGGATTATAGTAATCAATATTAAAATTATAGTTGATTAATAATTGGATTATTGTAATCATTATAATAAATAGTACCTTAATATTTGATTAAATAGTTGGACTATTAAAATCAAGTAAAGAATTGAAAAGGTTGAATATTTAAAATATATAATCCTTGGATTAATGTTTTAAATGATTTAATTTTCAATTGGGAATTAATAATAGGTTATTATTTGATAAAATAACTTATTATTACTAAGCCCATAATTAAGCAAATAGTAGAGCATAAAGTCTTTGGAAGATTTATGTGATGATGACTTTAGTGCTTAATTATATACTTACAATAAATCTATCTTTAGATTTAAAAGTATTAAAATTGCAATTAATAATTCTTGGAGAATTAATTGACTATTCTAGTGGAGAAAAGTCAAAGTTTGCAATTAGGGCATGTAGCACAAGGTGCACATCGTTTAGATATTCCGAAACCCAAGGCTTGGCCAAAGTTTGTGAAATATTGAAAAGGATAATTGACATATCTCAAAGTGACTACCATTTGGATATGGAAGACACGAAGGAATTAAAGAAAGGGCGAGACTCTAACTTTAAAAAATATTTGTCAAAGTTATGTTCACAACTAGTATTAAAATTAGATTTTAAATACTTAGTGTGGTACATAAAATATATGTATTGACGTTCAGAATCCGCTGTGAGCTGGATACTGGCTTCAAGCCGAGATTTCTCTGCAAATCGGAAAACGGGACGAAAGTCGCTTTTTCGACCGTAGATACCTAAATTTAGGAACTACCATTTGGGTATGTAATTAAATTAGGAAATGTTATAATGTAACTAGTTAGACTAGAGACATTATCTCTATATCAGTGTTTAATCCGATGCGGATAAAACCTTTATATTCTAGAACACTAAAGTGTTTCATTATATAAAGATGATACTGAGATAAATACATTGGATGTAAATAACAGAATTTATATTTTGAATATAATAAAATCTCAAAAACATATAAAATGACAAATAAATAGCTCAAATTGATTTGATCAATAGAGACTTATTGTGGCATTGTTGTCTGGGACACAATTAAACAAGACTCGTATATCCACACTTTTGAAGAGTGGGTACTAGGACTGATTTGACTATTCAAATAAGGTCTACGAATCTAGTTTATTAAACAAGACTCGTATATCCACACTTTTGAAGAGTGGGTACTAGGACTGATTTGACTATTCAAATAAGGTCTACGAATCTAGTTTACTAGGTTAAATACCTAAAATACTATTTACTTGGTAATAGTAAAAGGGCCACCGATCTGTTAGCCCTATTCATGGTGAAGTAAGTGGGCCCATATCTAGCTAGGCTAGATGTGAACATGAATATTTCGTGACCTTAACGGATGTGACATCACGTTATGGTTATGTGTTTCTTTTGAAGAACACAGATCGGAAACTTTAAGAGTTTCGACACGAAGTAGACAAACAGGTCGGCTATAGTATTATTCCGCCACGGTAAGACCGATATGGAAAATACTTAAGCAGTAAGTTTCATATATAAATGAAATAGTACGGTATTCTTTCATATGAGGACTCCTCCCGAGACACGTTAGTTAGATGGTGTGTCCGAACCAAAAACCGAATTTTTGTTGGACATGATAAGGTTTATCACGAGTCGCTCTGAGCTATAATTTCCTTCAACAAGATATGTATTAACAGTGCAAAACTTATTTAGAATAAGGTTCCATATAAATCTGTTTGACAGATATAATATAGGATATGAACAGGGAAGAAACGAGGTTTCTCATTCCTGATAATTTGGGTATGCCAGGCATGACGTTTGGATGATACCAAACTAAAGGACCCAAATTGGATTAGTGCCAATATAGGTTATCCTAAGGGAAACCATAAGTATAGTACTTATAAATCCCACATGAGAACAATGTGATTGTTGCTCACCATGCGGTTTTCCTGAGAGGAATACCGATATGCAGTGGTCAGTGGGAGGATAGTGATACTCGATGAAAATCGGAGTAATACTATTCAAAGCACGAAGTCCTTTATGGAACACAAATAGTTCATCAATGATGAATCTATACCATTAATCTTCAAATAACACAAGAAACCGCGTAGATCAGAGAGAGTCAGAAAACAACCTGGGGTATGGGTTTCTGATCTCACCTCATAAAGATTTTAATCTTTTAAGGTACACCGACTGATTACGTATGAGGAAGTGATACGAGGTATCGACTCCCTAATATGGCAAAGTGCCATGAAACCGAAATGGATTCCATGTATAACAACTATTTTGGATACTAGTTGTTTTACCACAAGGCATTTGCCTATGGTACATTAAACGTCTTCAAGGAAGACATACATGGAAGGCAACATACCAACGTACAAAGCAGGGCTTTTGACGGAAAGGTATCGTTATCAACATTATGTTAATAACGGTTCAGCCTTTACCTGTTGCCATGGTAAGTCCATTTTGAAGATGCTTGTTGATAACTGTATATTTCATTTATGGAATATGTCAGTTACAGATCAAAATCGCTTTCTTGAAAAGGAAACCTTTTGGAGGATGCTTTCAACATCCTGACGATTTTGTATAACCGACAAACAAGGTTTGCGGGTTATTCGATCCATGTTTGGATTGATGCAAGCATAAGGTTCTTGGAACTGTTATTTTGAAATAATCATAATGGTTTATGATTTGATTCAAACTAAATAATTCTTGTGTATATAAGGAGGTTAGTGGGAGAGCGCACTGACAGTGAAATTCCCATAAAGCAATTGGTGAAAGCTTGGCTTTTAATAGAAATTCTCCGTAGAATTCTGGGGAGTAACAACCTTTATTCAAGGAATAAAGATCTACTGGGATAGATTTGGAGTTTGTTAACACTCTCTGGGAAATTGTACATTTAAAATGTACTTGTATTGGTGTCTCATACGCTTCGAGCATATGGAGTCACAATCGGGTCAATCCAAGTTATAGTCACTGGATTGAAGATTAAGAACATCTGGTAGTATCTGAGAGAACTAAAGATGTTGTCTTAACTATGGAGATGGAGAACTTGAAGTGACTGGGATCACTACTGCAAGTTTCCAAACAATTAAAATACTACGGTACTATAAAGTTTGAATAACCGGGACAGTGAGCTGGAAATCTTCCGAGCAAGATAACTGTTGCCGAATTAACAACAAAAGCGGATTATTGCTGCAGCTGAGGCAGCAATAGAAGCCATTTGGATCGATAATAAATCTAATTAGATTAGATATGGTTCTGTTAGCAGCTGAGCTAGCGTCATCACAGGCTAAAGAATTAAAGGTCTCATCGACGATCCAGATATATACTTCTATATCATCTGATTCGTTCAGATCATACATCGTGGCGATGTGATGATCGTGTAAATCGCGTCAGACGATAATTAAGCAAATCCGCTGACGAAAACCTTTCCTCAGCAATTTGAGCGAACCGTACATAGTTCAGTGTGGGGACACTTGAGTGACTGGCTATGTGCCAAGTGGGAGATTGTTGGACAAAATGACCCATAGCGTCACTATTTGCACAGATCATTGTGTTGTTGTAGCAAATTAACTATGTGACAAGGAAATTGCACTCTCATCATTTGTGATTAGATCACCACAGATATATAAATGAAGAGAGGTCCCTATGATTAGTACCTGGACTGAGAATGATATGAGACAGTATCAGTCCCCGAAGGTTTAATCATTAAATATCCCTAGCCGTAGTATTATCGAGACTGGACATCGATAATGCGGAATAGGCTAGTATTGCACTTGTGCGCGTTTGTGAGGGCACAACGGCATAGTTCTCATATATATAAGTATTGGATACTTATGCAAGTGCGATAGGAGGTCGTGTTTCACCGACGGTACGGGAAACAGCTTCGCTCTGGATAGACCCCTCGGAATCCCATTGGTATTATGACTATGTGTCTATGGGAGGCCGAAATCAAGGTAGGTGTGTATGGTCTTAACCTGAGACTTACATCGCTAATACTTATGATAATCGATAAACTTTGGTCTTGGTGGTAGGGGACTTTAAACGGGTTCTGAGTACACCACTTCTGGGTTTATCAGAGAGTCGTAGAGTATTGGGTGTGATGTCAAGATGGAAGTATCACTTCAGTCATATTGGAGATGATGTCACGCAGGATACGGTATTAGTTCTCTTAAGTGCTGGCCGGCCATCGGGATATTATGACAAGGTCATGTATATCCGATTATAGAGACTAGTTACCAGACATCCGACATGTGCTTCGGACGGGGCAGACACTTATCCAGCCCCAGCCCTAGCACGTGACTATCCGATACTGGGCCGATATACACAATACATTAGTATACTACGCTTGATACAGATCTTAATATTCTTAAATGGATATGTCCGAGAATTGGGTAGACTTGGTGCTTTGCTAGGAGTCGACCTTGTCTTGTAAATAGGTAGAACGTAGTACTTGGTACGTACGTGATTCGGATACTTCGACGACCGTATTTAGAGATAGCTGCCAGATTATCCGGGATCTCATGGGTCGCTTCCCGATAATCCACCGATGACGCACAACTCGCACTCTTAAATAATCTGGGATTATAATAGAAGAGAGAGAAAATTAATCTAGGATTAATAACGGAGATGTTTTATCCGGATAAAATGTCGTCTAAAGAGAGAGAACGATTATTCGGAATTAATCGATATATTAATATATTCGATATATTAGACGAAATTAGATTTCGACGCGGAATTAAAATCAGATTTTAATTCGGGTAAACGAGTTAATTTAGAATTAATTCGTTAGCGACGTAAATAATAATTTCGCTAGGCGCAATTATTTATTTAAATTCGATTGAATTAACGTCGCGAAGTAAGCTCGGTATTTCGGAAATATCGAACCCGAACGCGTGAGTGCACGTGGGCCCACTTTCATTTGGAAACGTGTGGGGCCCACATGACACATGTCATTCTAATGCTTTGCATGTAGATTGTGTACATTGCACTCAATGTCATTGCATGTAGATAGTGTACAATGCACTCAATGTTATTGCATGGAAATTGAGTGTTTTACACTCTAAGCCATTGCATGTTTTGTGTCATAATTTTATTATTAATTTAATGAAAATTATGGCATAAATATAAATTGATTTTTGGTAAATCATTTTAACAACTTAATACACAATTTTATCTCTCTCAAATTCTCTCTTCCTCTCACGGCAATGGTGGCCATTCTTCACTGGTTTTGAACTAGTTTGGGCGTGAATAAGGGAAGCAAGAGTGGTTTCTCATGGTGAGAAATCAAGTGCTAGCACACTTTCAAGTTTTGCGAAGGGGTAGGGAGGTTCACCCATGAGGCACTCATCCGATGGAGTTTGGATTGAGCTTCGTTTTGAGACCCGAAACTGCCAAGACAGTGAGCATGGACTGGTTGCAGTAAGCTTACCAAGGCAGTGCGTTTTTGGGCATGATTCGTCTTCAAATCGACATAACCGATCAATGTAAGTATTCCGCTATCTTCGTTGGTGTATTCACGCATTATTTCAAGTCTTGATTTGATCTTGGGACCTTAGAATTAACCAACACGTTGCTGTAAGCCCTCACGAGACTATAACTCGTCCACTGGGGACACATAGGGGTTTAAAGGCTTATTGCATACGCTAAATGAAACTGTTATCCCTACGGAAGTGGCTTAGTTAATTTTATTTTTAGATATTTATGTTCCTTTATCTTGTTGTTTTGCTCGAGGACTAGCAAAATGTTAGGTTTGGGGGGTGTGATGAGTGGTAAATGTATCACTATTTCCCACTCATTTGACCTAATATTTTGTATAATTTCTTGAGTTTTATTAATATTTTGATGTGTTTTGTGTTATTGTATAGATAAATAAAGTTTCAGGACTCTCTGGAAGTAATTCAGGGCCAAAACAGTGGAAAACGGACAAAAAGGGCAAAACTGTTATTTGTGCGTCGCGGCTGCTAATGTGCGCCAAAGTTTACTAACATACGCCGGAACACGTGGACCAATCAGAGAAGTTTTGCTAAAATGCGCTGGCTGTAAACATGCGCTGAATCTGCTAACGTGCGCATGCCACGTGTCAATATCACAACAAATCGTGCTAACTTGCGCCGAACACGTGTCATCATCATATCCTACCGATAATCATCATCGCCCACATCATCATGATGTTAGCACAATAATTCAGTAAGTGCCACATCAGTGCCACATCAGCATAATTATTGAGACAATCATTCAGCCTCCCACGTTGTTGGTTTATTCTAAGGTCCCAAGATCAAACAAGACATGAAATTATGTGTGAACACATCAACGGAGGTAGCGGAATACTCACATTGATCGGTAGAGTCGATTTGGAGACGATTCAAGCCCAAAAACGCACTGCCTTGATCTCACCACTGCAACAGTCCACTGTCCTACAAAACAGAAAATTGAGTGAAGAAACGGAGCTCCGAGCTTCGTCCAATGGATCCCGGCTCATGGGTGAACCTCCCTACCACCTTCGCAAGACTTGTAAGTGTGCTAGCACTTGAATTTTCACCATGAAAATCCACTCTAGCTTCCCTCAAAGTCACGTTTTTGTGATGAAAAACAGTGAGCATTGTGGCCCCTTGGGCGTGAGAGAAGAGAGAATTTTTGAGAGAGATGAAGTTTTGTGTTGTTATTAAAATGATTTACCAAAAATCAATTTATATTTATGCCATAATATTCATTAAATTAATAATAAAATTATGACACAAAACATGCAATGGCTTAGAGTGTCAAACACTCAATTTCCATGCATTGATTGAGTGCAATGTACACTATCTACATGCAATAACATTGAGTGCATTGTACACTATCTACATGCAAAGCATTAGATGAAATGTGTCATGTGGGCCCCACACGTTTCCAAATGAAAGTGGGCCCACGTGCACTCACGCGTTCGGGTTCGATATTTCCGAAATACCGAGCTTACGTCGCGACGTTAATTCAATCGAATAATTGCGGCTACCGAAATTATTATTTACGTCGCTAACGAATTAATTCTAAATTAACTCGTTTGCCCGAATTAAAATCTAATTTTAATTCCGCGTCGAAATCTAATTTCGTCTAATATATCGAATATATTAATACATTGATTAATTCCGAATTAATCGTTCTCTCTCTTTAGACGACATTTTATCCCGGATAAAACATCTCCGTTATTAATCCTAGATTAATTTTCTCTCTCTCTTATTTATAATCCCAGATTATTCAAGAGTGCAAGCTGTGCGTCATCGGTGGATTATCGGGAAGCGACCCATGAGATCCCCGGATAATCTGGCAGTAAATACGGTCGTCGGAGTATCCGAATCACGTACGTACCAAGTACTACGTTCTACCGATTTACGAGACAAGGTCGACTCCTAGCAAAGCACCAAGTCTACCCAATTCTCCGGACATATCCATTTAAGAATATTAAGATCTGTATCAAGCGTAGTATACAATTGTATTGTGCATATCGGCCCAGTATCGGATAATCACGTGCTAGGGCTGGGGCTGGATAAGTGTCTGCCCCGTCCGAAACACATATCGGATGTCTGGTAACTAGTCTCTATAATCCGATATTCATGACCTGGCCATAATATCAGGATTGGATGCGCATCACTTTAAGAGCACTAATACCGTATCCTGCGTGACATCATCTCCATTACGACTGGAGTGACACTTCCGTCTTGACATCACATCCAATACACTACGATTCTCTGATAAACCCAGAAGAGGTGAACACAGAACCAGTTAAGATCCCCAACCACCAAAACCAAAGTTTACCGATTGTCGTAAGTATTAGCGATGCAAGTCTCAGGTTAAGACTATACACACCTACCTTGATTTCGGCCTCCCATAGACACCTAGTCATAATACCAATGGGATTCCGAAGGGTCTATCCAGAGCGAAGCTGTTTCCCGTACCATCATTGAAACACGACCTCCTATCGCACTTGCACAAGTATCCAATACTTATATATATGAGAACTATGCCGTTGTGCCCTCACAACGCGCACAAGTGCAATACTAGTCTATTCCGCATTATCGATGTCCAGTCTCGATAATACTACGACTAGGGATATTTAATGATTAAACCTTTGGGGACTGATACTGTCTCATATCATTCTCAGTCCAGGAACTAATCATAGGGACCTCTCTTCATTTATATATCTATGGTGATCTAATCACAAACGATGAGAGTGCAATTTCCTTATTACATAGTTAATTTGCTACAACAACACAATGATCTGTGCAAATAGTGACGCTATGGGTCATATTATCCAACACACGTGTCACTATTTCAACAAAAGGGAAAGCCACACGTCCAAGATCTACGACGCGTTGCGACACAAGCACACTTCAAATATCGTGATGCGCGAGCCAATTTTTCCCTATAAATAGAGGCCGAAATTTCAGAATTGAATTCATACATTCTTCTATGTAATTCCTTTAGAATACTAAGAAGATTGTATCTCGTTTGTTTATTTACAGCTTTCAGTAATTAATTTTCGCATTTGCATTTTCTTTTCTTTAATTTTTAGTCTTTACTTTCTGTAATTTACTTTTACGCACAGTACTATCCTTTCTTTACTTTTTTCATTTTTTACTTTTAGGTAATAAGAAGGTAACTCCCCCTACTGGGGTAAAAAGGTAAAACCTTTATTACTAATATTTAGATTAATCTCCCTTTATTATAATTTATAAACTATTTAAAACCTGACTTAATTAGGATACCGTTTTATGGTCAGTTGGACTTAATTTATAAATTAGTTTTAACCTGACTAAGCTTGGATACCGCCTATTGATGAGTGGTAATTATATCACTATTTCCCACGCATTTAACTTAATATTTTGTATAGTTTCTTGAGTTGTGTGAATATTTTGATGTGTTTTGTGTAATTTTGTAGATAAATAAAGTTTCAGGACTCTTTGGAAGTGATTTGGGGCCAAAATAGTGAAAAACGGACAAAAGGGCATTTTCATCATTTTACGCGTCGCGACTCACAAAACTTTTGCGTCGCGACGCCTAAAGTGATCCGATCTGATCCATGCTAACGTGCGCCGGGTCCACGTGTCAGAATCTGAGAAGTTTGAATTTGCTAACGTGCGTCGTGCCACGTGTCACCATCACAGTCAATCTACTAACGTGTGCAGTGCCACGTGTCATCATCCTACGGTGCCGACAATCGTCATCACCACGTGTCGCCACGTGTCACTCCACGTGTCTGACATGTCATTGTCAACATCACTGGTTTACCGAGTCAAGCCATGTCATCATCAACCAATCACAGCGTGCCACATGTCACAATCCTACGGTGTCGACAATCCCTTTCGCCACGTGTCGCCACGTCAGCACAATTATTGAATTAATTATCCGCAATCGCCACATCAGTAGATAAGAATCTGAACCGGCCAATCAGAGAGCGACACGTTATCATGTAGCGACGCAAGAACAAACTTGGCGTCGCGACGCGGAGAGCTTATTGAGGCATATAAATAGAACTCGAAAGTTCAGTTTCAGATGTACTTTCCTCTATGAATTCTCTGATGTAAATAGGGAGTTTTCTATCTAGTTTGTTTTAATTTCAATTTTGTAATAAATTTTAATTACGTTCTGTAATAGTAATAGTAATTTACTTTCTTTACTTTTTACAGTTTTTACTATTCAACCATGAGGAGGTAACTTCCCCTGCTATGGTGAAAGGTAATTCTTTTACTATTGCTATTTAGATTAATCTCCCTTCAATATAATATATTCAGTATTTAAAATTTGACTTAAAAGGATACCGCTATATTGGTCGGTTGGTAATTCATTTTAAATTGGTTTAAACCTGACTAAGCAAGGATACCGCCAGATTGGTCGGTTGGTAATTAAATTTTCTTACCGCCTATATGGCAGGTTTATTTTGGTTCCGTCTTTATGGCTAGTTGGGCTTAATTTGACTTCATCAAGTTACCGCCTATATGGTCGGTTGGTAAAATAATCACAAGTTATTATATTATATTAAGGGAGATATCTAAATAGTAAATAGTAAAAGTTGATCCTTTTATCTTAGTATTTTATTTTATTGTAATTTAATTTTCAGCTTTTACTTTACAGCATTTTTACTTTATGTCTTTTACTTTTATCTTTTTACTAGCCCTAGTTATGTGTCGTAACTAAGTTAGTTATCTGGGGTTGTGATGATTTTTAATATCACCGGTTTATAATGGGTTATTTTATAGTTTGGGTAATTTAAAGGTTTACTTATTAAGTCTTAAGCTTAATGCGTCTTGTTAATTGGCCACTAATAAGATTGATATGGTAAATCTAAAATAAACTTGACAAAGGAATTTTAGGTTTCAGCCTTAGACATAAAGCCCACGATCTTCCTTGAGAATAGATAACCCTTTAATAGATTTCCTTACAATATAGACCTATACCTGTCGGGCGGGGGTAGCCATAATTGGAACTTCAACTTAATGAATCCAGATAATTTGGTTGACATAGATATATGGTTCAATTGGGTTAAATTGGGTATTTGCGTCTGACCATCGACAGAGGCTTTCACATAATTTAGTGTTCCAGGTTAGTAAACCAATATATTGCACAAACATGAAATAACCACTTCATCTTTTAAAAGATATTGGAAAGATTCACAATCCTAGATAGTTTTTAATATTGAATTTTCTTAAACCTACCTTCGTGCAATTTTATTTTCTGGTTTTTAAATTTAAAATCTTCACCATTTCAAATCAATCAATCAACTTGTTAGATACTAGTAATCATTTGACCTCATAAAATTAATAGATTAGGTATTAAGTCCTCGTGGGATCGATACTTTTTATACTACTTGAACGATACATGCGCTTGCGTTATACGAATGTGTGTAAGCACCGGTCAAGTTTTTGTCGCCGTTGCCGGGGACTTATTTTTCTTTCACTATTAGTTTTGGGGTTAGATATGTTACTTGTATTTAATTTCTTTTTACTTATTTGTTTGTTTTCTTGTGTTTCAGGTTCTCAGAAACTACATGAGACGAACCAGAAGCTTTGAACTCTGACCGCTTGACCCAACAATTGAAAAAACCATCAGACAGTTGAGAAATGAATGGTGAGAAGGCCAAGAAGCAATCATTAACATGGAACATGAACCTTTTAACGTTGCACCACCGATTCCCATTCGAGACAGAACCATTCTTGTGGTTGACGGACTCATTTCTTGTATTGTACTTCCTCCCATACCAGCAAATGCGGGTGACATCAAAACATGCATCCAGATGATTCAGTAGTCAGTAAAGTTTGGGGGAAATGCAACTGAAGATCCTAATGCCCACATCAGCAACTTCCTGGAAGTTTACGATACTTTCAATTACAACCGAGCAGCTGAAGAAGCAATGAGAGTGCGGATTTTTCCATATTCCCTGAAATACAAAGCTAAAGCCTGGCTACATTCGTTACCAGCAGGTTCCATCACAACTTGGAACACTCTAGCCACCAAATTCCTTGCAAAATACTTTCCACCAGCCAGAACTGCAAAGTTGAGGAATGACATCACATCCTTCGTGCAACAAGATTCAGAATCCATTTGCGAAGCTTGGGAAAGATTCAAAGATTTACTCCGGAAATGTCCTTATCATGAGATCGCAAAGTGGCTACAAGTCCAAACATTCTACAATGGAATTTCTGGAATAATGAGAACCATTATTGATGCTGCTGGTGGAGGAGCTTTGATGGCAAAAAGAGAAGATCAGGCCTGGGACTTAATTGAAGAAATGGCCAACAACAATTCTTTATGGCCAACAGAAAGGAGCATGATCCAAAAAATTGCAGGAATTTATGAAGTTGGAGCCAACACAGCACTGAATTCCAAGCTGGATGTGATTTTCAAAAATTCGGAAACTCTTAACATGAAAGTTAATGGTGGATCCACAAGTTCACCATATGAAGGAGCACCAGAACCAAACCAACTTGAAGAGACGGCGAATAATGTCAACACTTTCAACAGACAGGGGAACAATCCATATTCCAACACCTACAACCCATGGTGGAGGAATCATCACAATTTTTCATGGAGCAACAATTCAGGACAAAAGAACAATCCACCACCTCGATTCCAACAGCAAAACTATCCACCACCTGGATTCCAGCAACAGAACAAAGGCCAGGAGCAAGCAAATGAACCAGTAATAGCAGAAGTGCTGGCTTAGTTAAAAAAGTACGATACTATGTTTTAGAACCAATCTGCTTCCATCAAAGCACTGGAGAATGAAATTGGACAACTGGCTAAGGCTCAGAGTTACAGACCGCCAGGTAATCTTCCCAGCAACACAGAACCAAATCCAAGGAACCGAGGGAAGGATCAATGTCAAGCCATTACTTTTAAATGCGGTACTGAGATCAACAAAGATGTTGGAATCAAGAGAACAATTGAGGAAGTTCCAAAAGAAGCATATCAACAGATGGAGGAAAAAGAAGCAAAGGAAAAAGAACCAGAAAGAATCACTCCACCTCCACCTTTTCCACAGCGACTTCAGAAAAACAAACTGGACAAGCAGTTTGCTAGATTCCTGGAGGTGTTAAAAAAGCTGCATATCCACATCCCATTCGCAGAAGCATTGGAAGAAATGCCCAGCTATGTTAAATTCATGAAAGATATTCTTTCATGAAAATGGAGATTGAGAGACTACGAGATAGTAGCATTGACATAAGAATACAGTGCCATTATTCAGAGGAAACTTCCCCCGAAGTTGAAAGATCCTGGCAGTTTCACTGTCCTATGCACCATTGGAGAACACTATATCGATAAGACTTTATGTGACTTAGGTGCAAGTGTTAATTTGATGCCTTTTTCTATTTACAAGAAACTGCAAATTGGAGAAGCAATGCCTACCTCAGTCTCATTACAACTTGTTGATCGAATGCTCGAATTTCCAAGAGGTGTTGTTGAAGATGTGCTGGTCAAAGTCGACAAACTCATTCTTCCAGCTGATTTCATTATCCTTGACATGGAAGAAGACAATGATGTACCTATCATTCTTTGGAGACCATTCTTGGCTACAGGTAAAACTGTGATTGATATGTAAAAAAGGAGAACTGACCATAAAAGTGCCGGACCAAGAAGTTACCTTTAATGTTTTCAAAGCCATGAAATTCCCGATTGATGAAAGGAAGAATAATGCTTCAGAGTTGATGTTGTTGATAGTATCGTTCATGATACTGAGCCAAATCCCACGGATACACTTGAAGCTTGCATCACCAACATGACTGACAGCAAGCTAGATGCTAAAATCCTGGAATATACCAACTACCTTGACAAACCATTCTGATTCAAAGCGACACCATAAGTGGAAAGCCTGGAACTGCCAAAGAAAGATCGAATCAAGCCTTCGATTGAAGAACCACCACAGTTAGAGCTAAAGTTACTTCCGAGCCATCTCATGTATGCATTTCTCGGAAACTCTTCTGAATTACCTGTTATTATTTCTTCTTCACTAACATTGGAGAAGGAAGAAAAGTTGATGAGAGTATTACGATAGCACAAAAGAGCCATTGGCTGGACTATAGTAGACATTCGAGGCATTAGTCCATCATTTTGCATGCACAAGATTCTGATGAATGATGAGTACAAACCCACAGTGGAGCATCAACAGAGACTCAATCCAAAAATGAAGGAGGTCGTAAAGAAAGAAATCATCAAATGGTTGGATGCTGGCATCATTTACCCCATCTCAGATAGTACTTGGGGTGAGTCCAATCCAGTGTGTGCCGGAGAAAGGAGGAATTAATGTGGTTACCAATGAAAAGAACGAGCTAATCCCAACCAGAACGGTGACTGGATGGAGAGTATGCATGGACTACGGAAAGCTGAACAAAGCAACACGAAATGATATTTCACCACATCTATATAGGTAAAGGAAAATCATCATTTGGGCAAGCTTTGTTAAGGTCTCAGTAATCTACGCACATTCTGACCTTCCCGTCTTTCTTTGGCACTGGCACAATGTTTGCCAACCACTCAGGATTTTTCACCACTTCCAGGAATCCCACATCTATCTATTTCTTGACTTCTTCTCTGACCTTCTCGGCCCACTCAGGTCTCATCCTTCAGAGCTTCTGTTTTACCGGTTTCATATTTGGATAAGTCGGTATTGTGTGCTGGGTGATACTTCTGTCTACCCCGGGAATGTCCTCATAGGACCAAGCGAACACTTTGGCATATTAGACCAACATCTCTTCTAAATCCTTCCGCTCTTCAGCGATAACTTCACTCACAATTAAGACTTTCTTGGGGCTTTCGGGTGTACCAAGGTTGAATGCATTTGTTTTGGTTGAGTTAATATCAAATATGCTCAAGTCATGCAAGTTGAAAGGGAGAGACTCAGACAAGTAAGCAAAATGAATGTCTTTATTGCTAGCAGATGCATGAATACATTCGAATAAGTCAGAGAGATAAACATCTTCATCCTCCACAGATGCTTCATCTCCCACATCTAGGTCTTCATCGGTCTCCTTATTCTCCTCAAGGGTCAGGCTCTCCAGTTTCAGCAGCTCTTCCTCCCATTTCTCTTCCACCTTCGCAACTTCCACTGCCAAGGATTTCTCGCCCATCACATCCTGAAAGATTTCAAATCCTGGCACCAAGATCCCGTTGACCTTTATCGATTCAAGTTCACCCTGATATCTCGTAGCCTTCACAAAACATTCCATCAGTTTCAATCCTTTCTTCTTAACCTTTGGCTTACCCTCATCAGACTTGTATCCCAAGCCTCCCCTGGTGGTCTGCCCCTTGAAGTCAGGCAACGCTCCTCCGACGCCTGAACCTGTGCCGGGCTCGAACTTCATTTTTTCCATGATCTTAGCTACCTTAGGATCTACCCACTCCTCAAAGGTTGCCGACACTTGGAACCTCGTGAAAGGTTGTATTTCCAAACCGGCTACAGCATTGTCCACTTCAGCTCTGATGGTGACAATCTATCCCTCGTACGAAAACTTAATAACCTGATGCAGAATGGAGGGCACGCCCCCAAGCTTATGAAATCATGGCCTTCCCAATAATAAGGCAGAGTGGCCGGGATATCAAGTACTGTGAACTCAACCTCATCCTCAATTGGGCCCACTTTGACCATTGCAAAAAAATTACCCTCAACTCCTCGCTTGTTATCATCATAAGCTTTGATAGTCATATCAGAGGGACTTAGATCTGTCGTCTTTATACCGAACCTCGCCAAAATTTTCAATGGGCACACATTGATGGACGAGCCATCATCCACTATTACACAGGATGTCTTCCTGCCCTTTACCTCAGCTCTGATGAATAAAGGTCTATTATGGTTCCTTCCCACAGCTGGGAGTTCTTCCTCGGAAAAGGTTATCACCTGCGCAGCTTCCTTCTATACTGATCCTACAAACATCGTGGGGTTGGCATCCTCCGGCACTCTTATCTTGCTCAAGGCCTCAACCATAGCCCGTCTGTGCTCCTGCGATGCACATAGGAACTCCCAAATGCTAAGGTGTGCTCCCGTCTTCTTTAGCTGACGCAACACTACATCTCCTTCAACATTATCCCCGTTTTCTGTTATTTCTCTGCCATTTGCCAACACTTCTTTGCCCTTTTCTGCAGTATCACTGTAGAACACCCACTGTGGGTCATTCCTTTCACCCCCTCTTCGTCACTACTGGAGAAGTCCAGCCAGAAGTTCTTCCCTTGCTCTGTTTCATCCGCACTGTTGCTATCCCAAATCCCCAGGCAAAAGGCTTGGTGGTCAAAGGTTTGGAGGACGATACTTTCGGGTAGGCCAGAGCTTATCATATAGGTAGGTGGCGAGACAGAGTGATAATTTGGTATGGGGTTTCGGTGTGTGTTGGACTGTTCTTTCTCAGAGTCGGGTATTTTGTGGGAGTCTATGAGGTCCTGGATTTCATGTCTAAGGCGGGCACAATTGTCAATGTCATGGCCCTTCTACTGGTGGTAGTGACAGTAAAGGCTTAGGTTATAATGTGATGGTGGAGGATTGAGGAGAGGTTTAGCTTCTAAGGGTTTAAGGAGTCTCTGCCTTGCCAACTTCTCAAGTACTTTGGACAAGGGCCTTCTGTAGGACACAGGAGCTGGCAACGCATGCTGTTCTAGACTCAAGGCCTAGTTGGGAGTACGGAGTAGCCAACGGAGGACTAAACTGGAGAATAAAGGAGTCGCCACCCGGTGTGAACCGGGAAAATAATTTAAGGCCGCACTCACCCCTCGCAAAGGAAGACCTCAAACCATTGGGTTCAGAATGGTCCCTTACTTATGTCAATTGTAATGGATGGATTTGTGTAATATTAACCAAGTCTACAAGGCATACATTGGTAAAACTACTCTAAATTCCTATAGGCCTAAATCTAAATTCGCATGCTTTGAAAGTAAATTTTTACAACGGCAAACATTCGGCATCACACATCAAACATGCTACATACATAGTAATCTAAACAGACCTAAACTTAAATTCCTCATACAAAACATAAATAACTAAAACATGCTTGAAATAAATTAACGTTCTAATGACCTAATCATGCTCAAATACAAGTTGGATGAAATGGAATACATGAATCCTTCAAGTGGTACGGGGCATTGTATCCCGAGTGCAAACCATAATACCGTCCATTCAGATTCGGCTATGGAATTTATGTCCGGGTTTCTATCCAATATACCATAAGAAAGAACACATATTCCATTCACCCAAAATCACATCATACACTAAATCATTATTTCATGTGAACAAATTCCAATAACATGCCAAACTAACTATTCATGCTAAACACATTTTTTAAATCATTATTTTATGTGAATAAATTAATAATATAAACCCTCAGGTCTAAACTTTTTTTCGTTCTTTGGAGGTGCGTTATATGGCCGTTAGAAAGGCTAAGACACCGTGACTCCTCTGATTCGCTAGTTCGACGTTTTCCTTCGCTGTTTCGCTGTTTTGCTCGCTGTTTCTATTCCGTTTCGTGGCGTTTCAGGTCACAACCACTTAGCTTACTGGTTGGCAATGAATTTGAGGTTGTTTTAGTGATAATACTGTGCAGTTTAAAGGGTTAATTTGTTGGCAGTTTAGGCTAACTTACTGGCAGTTTTTAAGGGACTGGAATGGAGTTGATTTGGGCGTGAACGGGGAGGCTGAACTGGGCAGTTTAGGCGTGAGTTTATATGGCTGATTGGAGGGAGTAATTGCTTGAGTTTGAGGGGGTGAATGGAGCAGAATGTGCGTGAAGATTAGGGACTGAATGGAGGGCTATGGTGAGTTGGTTCCAAGGGCTAACAAGGGTAATAGGCGTGAAGATTAGGGGGGAATGAGGGCTGTTGTGAGCTGATTCCAAGGGCTAAAAGAGGGCAGTCTTGGCGTGGAGATGGTGCTGAAGTGGAGGGCTGTGTTGGCGTGAGCAGTGGCTGCAATGAGCGTGAAGTAGTATGTGCGTGAAGTGTAGTCAATTATTACGTGAATGGGGGTGATTTGGTGTATGAAGTTGGGGTTGTGTTTGTTTGATGCGTGAAGTTGGCGTGAACTGTGGGTTGAGGGGATTTCCCAATCGATGTGGGATTGAGGTAATGCTTGTGGGAGGTCTTTTTATGGCGTGAATTGAGGGGAATTGGGTGGGGAAAGTTTGGGCGTGTATGGAAAGCTGGTTTTAGGGGTATTGAGCGTGAATTAAAGGGGCAGAATGAAGAGCTTTCTGTGGCGTGTTATGGGGCTGTTTAGAGGGAGTAATTTCAGTGATATTGAAGGCAGTTTAAGGAGGCAGAATGGCGTGATGTGTAGGGCTGTTTGAGTGTGTAGATGTGAGAACTAGGGGCTGAATGGATGATGAACTGATTTTAGCAGTGAAGGAAAGGCTTGGGCGTGAATGTGTGGAGAGGATAGAGGGGCTGTTTTGATCTTCTAAAATGCTTAATCTTTTCTTGATGTGTATTACGTGTTCCAAGGCAGAAAAATGAGGGTTTTAATAGGCAAATTGAGGGCATTAATGAGATTGGCAAGTGATAATGAAAGGTAATCAATTTGATGACAAGTTTTGTTTGGAAATGGAAGGAAGGTAATGTATAATTGTGATCCTTTGTTGAAAATTCAATAAAGGTTGAAAGGAAAGGAAATGAAATGACAAGTTTTGTTTGGAAATGGAAGAAAGGTTATGTATAATTGTGATCCTTTGTTGAAAATTCAAAAAAATGTGATGGAAAATGAAGAAAATGAGAGGGGATGGTGATGGGCGTGGGGTATGATGGCTAAATGATATGGGGTTGATCTAATAATGCCTTGGAAATTAGGTGTCAAGGTAAAAGGTGAGATCAAAGGTGTAAATAAAATTGGTGGAAGGATAAATCATGTTTGAATAGTGCAAGGAGGGTGAATTTTGGTGTCATGGTCGTGGGCCTCATGGGTGGTGGGCTTGGTGTTTGATCTATTTTGGTTTCATGGGCTTTGGATGTGGGTTTAGGTGTTTAGGTGGGCTAAGAGTGGTTTGCGGGAATTTAGGGCCAAAGATATACCTCGAAACGAAGATTCAACAAGCGAAACTCCGAGCGAACTTAGCGAATCAAAACCAATAATATGTCAATTCTTGACTTCTCTTTTCTGACGACCGTTTTCCGCAACTTCCACGACTTAAAGATAGTGCCTCCTTACGAGACTCCTCATCGGGTTCGATACGCAAAAATGCAATGCCTACAGTCGCCCCCACTTTGATGGGATTTGTTCAGTGTGTGATAGTGACAACCCTATCTAAGTTCGTGCAATGCATTTTTACTTACCTGGCTCGCCAGCTGCCGCATGGTCCGCCTGCTGTTGTTGATTTGATGGTGTTGAGGTGCTTCGACCCCTGGTTCATTCCCGAACCGTTGTTGTGCTGTGGTATTATGAAGTCCATTCCCGAACCGTCACCATGTTGTGGTCCATTCCCGAACCGATGATGTGATGTGATGAAGTCCATTCCCGAACTGTCACCGTATCGTGGTCCATTCCCGAACCGATCTCCATTCCCGGAGTGTTGCTGTGATGTGATGTGATGAAGTCCATTCCCAAACTGTCACCGTGTCGAGGTCCATTCCCGAACCGATGATGTGAGGTGATGTGATGAAGTCCATTCCCGAACCGTCACCGTGATGTGGTCCATTCCCGAACCAATGATGTGATGTGATGAAGTCCATTCCCAAACTGTCACCGTGTTGTGGTCCATTCCCAAACCGATCTCCATTCCCGGAGTGTTGCTGTGATGTGATGTGATGAAGTCCATTCCCGAACTGTCATCGTGTTGTGGTCCATTCCCGAACCGATCTCCATTCCCGGAGTGCCATTCGCGGCGTGCTCATTCTCGAGCTGTCCATTCCTGGACTAAATCTCCATTATCGGAGTGCCATTCCTGGCGTACCATTCTCGGCGTGCTCATTCTCGAGCTGTCCATTCCGCACTAAATCTCCATCTCGAGTGCCATTCCCGGCGTGCCATTCTCGTCGTGCCATTCTCGAGCTGTCCATTCCCGAACTAAATCTCCATTCTCAGAGTGCCATTCCCGGCGTGCCATTCTCGGCGTGGTCATTCTCGAGCTATCCATTCCCAGACTAAATCTCCATTCTCGGAGTGCCATTCCTGGCGTGCCATTCTCGGCGTGCTCATTCTCGAGCTGTCCATTCCCGGACTAAATCTCCATTCTCGGAGTGCCATTCCTGGCGTGCCATTCTCGGCGTGCTAATTCTCGAGCTGTCCATTCCCGGACTAAATCTCCATTCTCGGAGTGCCATTCCCGGCAGAAACTGAAACTGATGTAATATGGGCTTCGCCCCCAGAATACCATACCCGGCAATACTGATCTGATGTAATGTAGGCCTCGCCCCCAGAATACCGTACTCGGCAGAAACTGATCTGAACTGATGTGTCTCCATACACGGAGTGCCATATCCACCAAAGCCTAATAGGGACGTGGGCCTCGACTAGCAGAATGCCATACCCGGCAAAGACTGATAGTGATGTGGGCCTCAACCCGCAGAGTGCCATACCCGGCAAAAACTGATAATGATGTAGGCCTCAACCCGCAGAATGCCATACCCGGTAAAGACTGATAGTGATGTGGGCCTCAACCCGCAGAGTGCCATACCTGGTAAAGACTGATAATGATGTGGGCCTCGCCCCCAGAGTGCCATACCCGGCAAAGACTGATAATGATGTGGGCCTCGCCCCCAGAGTGCCATACCCGGCAAAGACTGATAATGATGTGGGCCTCGCCCCCAGAGTGCCATACCCGGCAAAGACTGATAGTGATGTGGGCCTCAACCCGCAGAGTGTCATACCCGGCAAAGACTGATAATAATATGGGCCTCGTCCCCAGAGTGCCATACCCGGCAAAGACTGATAGCGATGTGGGCCTCAACCCGCAGAGTGCCATACCCGGCAAAGTCTGATAATGATGTGGGCCTCGCCCCCAGAGTGCCATACCTGGCAAAGACTGATAATGATGTGGGCCTCAACCCGCAGAGTGCCATACCCGGCAAAGACTGATAATGATGTGGGGCCTCACCCCAAAGCTGATATGGGCATTGTTCCCAAGCTGACATGATATTCTGTTTCACACATTGTATTACCTCTCACGAGATAATCTTTGATAGCTATA
The DNA here is from genome assembly GCA_019454045.1 of Zanthoxylum bungeanum. Classification (NCBI taxonomy): domain Eukaryota; kingdom Viridiplantae; phylum Streptophyta; class Magnoliopsida; order Sapindales; family Rutaceae; genus Zanthoxylum; species Zanthoxylum bungeanum. Next base: position 15,927 of record SKCR01039160.1, on the reverse strand, counting down.
CATATTTTCGTCCTCAACGAATGCTTCGTGTCAAAACCGATGAATCTTCAAAGTACTTGATATACTCAAGTCCAATCATTTGAATGGGTGATCTCAGCTAGACTCCTCGTGTGTGTGTGCCAGGGCTCTTCCGCAGCTTAGTCCTTAAGTAAGCCTACTTGGTGATTTCGTTTAGGAGAATCGAACCAGTGGGTCTAACCAACCTGGATGTCTTAATCACATTATGTGATTACTTCAGCATACTCAACATGATATGGTTTTCATCTTTTTTTCTTTTGTCTCTTTCTTTTCATTTTATTTTTCTTTTTTTCTTTTTTTTTTTCTCTTTTCTTTTTCTGACACACATACCTTTTAGGGTAGCATTTCTCCGCATGGTGGTCCTAATACTCGCCCATGGGTAGCTTCACGCTTATCGGTTATAGGTGGTCTATATTATTTATTTATTTTTTTTTTTCAGAGACTTTTTTTTTTATTTCCAACCATATCATATATCATAGCATCAGTAAACAAGTGTGGACACCCAGGAAATGGTCATTCACCGATCCATCATCTCTTCAACTGGTCACCTTGCCAACCACTCAGGCTTCTACTGTTAGGATCCCGTAATCAAGTGCTCATGGGTCTAGCTGAGATCAATCCATTCAGAATATCGGACGAGAGCACGTCTCGCACTTATCGTTTCTAGGGTTTTCCCCTACAGCAAATAATGTCATCACCGGACATATGTCTAACTATCAAAGACTTATCTCACTCATATTTTTTTCATTTTTTCATTAATTATTTTATTTTTTAAAATAACACAAAATAAACAAGATACTAATACAGAAGCCTAGAGGTTAAGATCCAGGTTCAGCTTACGCTTTTTACCACGATCGTCCTCAGACCATTTGATCGTGGAAAGGATAGGGTCCGTATGTGGTTCAAAGGCCAAGAGTTGGTCAATTAAATCCTGGGCAGTTCTGGCTGTGAAAAGGAGTTCGTTCACAGGTTTTGTTACGAACCCATTTCTTCGGTTGTCTTTAAGAAACACATAAAGAAAATCATAAATTCCATCAACGTTAAACAATCCAAGAGGTTTCTGGTGTATGTTCAGGTTCGTCCAAGATAGCACTATAAAAATTTTCTCCAACGTGCCCAAGCCTCCCGGTAGAGCAATAAAAGCATCTGCACGGTTAATCATTTCCACCAGTCGCTCTGAAATTCCCGGCACGAGTAATTCTTCTCCGTTTGATGGTCCTATCAGATTCGCCTCCGCCAAAGGTTTTGGGATGATTCCCAGAACTGGACTGCCTCCGTCACGTACAGCCTTTGAAACAATTCCCATCAGTCCAAGATTGCCTCCACCGTATATTAAGTGCATATTCCGTTCAGCAATAACTCGACCCAATTCTTGTGCTGCCTCTATGTATTGCGGTTTAGTACCCACACTGGTACCGCAAACACACAAATGGTTTCAACTCGTCTTCTTGAAGTGGCTTCCATTTTCTCTCTTTTACTCGGATGTATATTTGAATGTGTTGAGGAGAGAAATATTGAGCTGAATTTATAGTACTTAAAAAGGGATGAGTAATAATTGTACTAATACCTTTCACCCGAATGGTTGTTAGCTAAACCACAAAAGAATTGGTCAGAGGTCAAAAAGTTTCGGATCCTGTCTACGACAATAAGAGAAAACAACAAAAGAAATCGTGAGCGGTCAAAAGGTCGTGGATTCTATCCATGAAAATAAAAAAAAATACCAAAAGAAGTCCTAAAAGGTCAAAAAGTTGTAGATCCTGTCCACCACAACAAGTCATGAAAGGTCAAAAAGTATGGGATCTTGTCTACGAAAATAACAGAAAATAACAAAAGAAGGCAAATCAAAGCAATAATTAAAGCAAAGGAATTATGTACTCAATACGCCTCTTGCTTGGTATAAATTCATTAGGATGCGTCTCAGGAATTCTTTCCTTACTCTGCAACTGCTAATGAATTAGCTCCCATTTTATGATTACCCAAACACCATTCCTTCTGTCTTAACATGCTTCGTCTTTGCTTTTACCTACAAAAATAACACACAAAATTAAAGACTCTACAACATGTATACACAAAGCATGAAAACAAAAATCACAACAAAGTGCATGGGTTGCCTCCCTGTTAGCGTTAAATTCATCGTCTTTAGCCAGACATGACCGAAATCCATCTGTCAATGTGGCTTCAACGTCGTTCTTAGTGCTTGTTCCGCTTTTTGATTTTTGTCGCTTTCCCTTTTTCTTCTCTAAAACCTGCGAATACAAACAAAACAACAGAATAAAACACGTGCATGTGATGTGTACGTATGCAAGTGTAGAGGTCTTCCCTATTCATGATGGGTTAGACCATCGTTGTGCTCATTGGCGTCGTATGTCTCTGGTCGCCCCCTGCTGGTTCTTTTTTCTGAAATCTGCAAACACAAAAACACAAAACAAGGGATGCAAGTTACGTGTATGCATGGATGAACTTCCTATCCCGTCAGGTTAGGTCTTCTGCCAATTCTCTTGGTGACTGCTTAGTCTTCTCTTCCTCAGGCTAAATACAGCTTCAATCTGTCAACATAGACGATTCGGTGAACTTGTTCCCTTCCAAGTCTGACAGTTTCACTGCTCCGTTTCCCATTTCTAAATGGCTATCCCGTCTTTTCTGCTTGCTTATTCCGAGGATTCCCCGATGGTCTTTCAATTCTGATTGTACAACATTCTATTATCGGCTATACTGGGTACGGTCAAACTGGCCACATATTGATAAAAAATGCAACTGCTCAGCAATTTCGGTTACTTTAATCTCCAATCGATCCAGGCGGGATCCCTCGTTGGCTGACTTGCTCATGTTGACTGACGGTCTCTTGACGAGTTTCTCTACTTTCCTAACCCAACGGGAGTCTATGATGGCTTTTAAGACACAAAAGGGTTAACATGATGCGTGTATGCATGAAATGCGTAAGATGCGTGTGATGCGGAAAATACATATATAGGTTGGCCTATCATCATTTTAAAGTATTCAATCATATTTGCACGTGCAAACTTGTCCCAGTTGAAAAGGCCCAACAGGTTTAACACTTTGCGATAACATAACTGAATAACTTCAAATGATAAGAGGCCCAAACACAGAATAGCCCATTAGCATTTAAAAGCTTTTGGCCTAATTTTCAAAAGACATGAACTTGTCAATGTTTAAATGGCCCAACAAGTTCACATTTATTGACAATCAGTCCAACTGAATCCAAATGATAATGGTCCAAAACACAAGCAATACTAAATATTTTCTAAAGGTCATAAAACTAAGGTTCATGTGTAGGTTTTAGAAATGTAAACAAAGGCCCTTATTGACAAAGGATTACTCACAACTAGGACTCCCCATTCAAGGGTTCAAACGACCAAGTGAGTGCACCTCATGGTATATGCCAACAACTTAAGGTATGTGACTAACTATCAAATGGACTTCCCGTTGTAGATTCCCCAGAGGGAGGGTGGAGCGAGGCTCACTTAAGTACCCAAGCCCCTTGGGCTCTTATCGCTTGGTGACAGGAATAAACAACGAGTCCCCAAATTAGTCTATCACATGAGATGATTATCTAGATGCCTTCACAGCTTTTCCTTATAAAAAGGTAGTGAATGAAGGAAGACACCAACCATCCCCTGGGAAAATGATTATCTAGGTGCCTTCACAGCTTTTCCTTATAAAGAGGTAGTGAATGAAGGAAGACACCAAACCATCACCTAGCCCTAACAATGCCTTTAATTAAACTCCTTAAACCCACAGTAAACATGGTTAATTAAAACACAAATCCAGACATTACAAGACAATATTTCGAGGCCGATTCTCTGTCCCAGTGGAGTCGCCAGACTGTAGAACACAGGAGCTGGGCGACGCATGCTGTTCTAGACTCAGGGCCTAGTTGGGAGTACGGAGTAGCCAATGGAGGACTAAACCGGAGAATAAAGGAGTCGCCACCCGGTGTGAACCGGGAAAATGATTTAAGGCCGCACTCACCCCTCGCAAGGGAAGACCTCAAACCGTTGGGTTCGGAATGGTCCCTTACTTATGTCAATTGTAATGGATGGATTTGTGTAATATTAACCAAGTCTACAAGACATACATTGGTAAAACTACTCTAAATTCCTATAGGCCTAAATCTAAATTCGCATGCTTTGAAAGTAAATTTTTACAACGGCAAACATTCGGCATCACACATCAAACATGCTACATACATAGTAATCTAAACATACCTAAACTTAAATTCCTCATACAAAAGATAAATAACTAAAACATGCTTGAAATAAAATAACGTTCTAATGACCTAATCATGCTCAAATACAAGTTGGATGAAATGGAATACATGAATCCTTCAAGTGGTACGGGGCATTGTATCCCGAGTGCAAACCATAATACCGTCCATTCGGATTCGGCTATGGAATTTATATCCGGGTTTCTATCCAATATACCACAAGAAAGAACACATATTCCATTCACCCAAAATCACATTATACACTAAATCATTATTTCATGTGAACAAATTCCAAATAACATGCCAAACTAACTATTCATGCTAAAAACATTTTTTAAATCATTATTTTATGTGAATAAATTTAGTAATATAAACCCTCAGGTCTAACCTTTTTTTTTTTCGTTCTTTGGAGGTGCGTTATATGGCCTTCAGAAAGAACAAGACACCGTGACTCCTCCGGTTCGCTAGTTCGACGTTTTCCTTCGCTGTTTCGCTATTTTGCTCGCTGTTTCTATTCCATTTCGTGGCGTTTCAGGTCACACCACTTAGCTTACTGGTTGGCAATGAATTTGAGGTTGTTTTGGTGATAAGATTGTGTAGTTTAAAGGGTTAATTTGTTGGCAGTTTAGGCTAACTTACTGGCAGTTTTAAGGGACTGGAATGAAGTTGATTTGGGCGTGAATGTGGGAGGCTGAACTGGGCAGTTTAGGCGTGAGTTATAGGGCTAATTGGAGGGAGTAATTGCTTGAGTTTGAGGGGGTGAATGGAGCAGAATGTGCGTGATGATTAGGGACTGAATGGAGGGCTATGGTGAGTTGGTTCCAAGGGCTAAACAAGGGTAATAGGCGTGAAGATTAGGGGGTGAATGAGGGGCTGTTGTGAGCTGATTCCAAGGGCTAAATGAGGGCAGTCTTGGCGTGGAGATGGTGCTGAAGTGGAGGGTTGTGTTGGCTTGAGCAGTGGCTGCAATGAGCGTGAAGTATTGTGTGTGTGAAGTGTAGTCAGTTGTTGCGTGAATGGGGGTGATTTGGTGTATGAAGTTGGGGTTGTGTTTGTTTGATGCGTGAAGTTGGCGTGAACTGTGGGTTGAGGGGATTTCCCAATCGATGTGGGATTGAGGTAATGCTTGTGGGAGGTCTTTTTATGCGTGAATTGAGGGGAATTTGGGGAAAGTTTGGGCGTGTATGGAAAGCTGGTTTTAGGGGTATTGAGCGTGAATTAAAGGGCTGTTTAGAGGGAGTAATTTCGATGATATTGAAGGCAGTTTAGGGAGGCAGAATGGCGTGATGTGTATGGCTGTTTGAGTGTGTAGATGTGAGAACTAGGGGCTGAATGGATGCTTGAACTGATTGGAGGCAGTGAAGGAAAGGCTTGGGCGGAATGTGTGGAGAGTAGAGGGCTGTTTTGATCTTCTAAAATGCTTAATCTTTTCTTGATGTGTATTAGGTGTTCCAAGGCAGAAAAATGAGGGTTTAAATAGGCAAATTGGGGCATTAATGAGATTGGCAAGTGATAATGAAAGGTAATCAATTTGATGACAAGTTTGTTTGGAAATGGAAGGAAGGTAATGTATAATTGTGATCCTTTGTTGAAAATTCAATAAAGGTTGAAAGGAAAGGAAATGAAAATGACAAGTTTTGTTTGGAAATGGAAGAAAGGTTATGTATAATTGGGATCCTTTGTTGAAAATTCAAAAAAAGGTGATGGAAAATGAAGAAAATAAGAGGGGATGGTGATGGGCGTGGGGTGTGATGGCTAAATGATGTGGGGTTGATCTAATAATGCCTTGGAAATTAGGTGTCAAGGTAAAGGTGAGATCAAAGGTGTAAAGTAAATTGGTGGGAAGGATAAATCATGTTTGAATAGTGCAAGGAGGGTGAATTTTGGTGTCATGGTCGTAGGCCTCATGGGTGGTGGGCTTGGTGATTGATCTATTTTGGTTCTATAGGCTTTGGATGTGGGTTTAGGTGTTTAGGTGGGCTTAGAGTGGTTTGCGGGAATTTAGGGCCAAAGATATACCTCGAAACGAAGATTCAACAAGCGAACTCCGAGCGAACTTAGCGAATCAAAACCAATAATATGTCAATTCTTGACTTCTCCTTTCTGACGACCGTTTTACGCAACTTCCACGACTTAAAGGTAGTGCCTCCTTACGAGACTCCTCATCAGGTTCGATATGCAAAAATGCAATGCCTACACCTTCCCAGGTTAGAAAAATGCCGGCTTCTGACGGTAGCTACCTCAGCAGAAACGGGCTTAGCACCTGATGATCCTCCAACAGTCCTCCGATTCAGACTATAGAACTTTTGATTCTCCGCTTCCTCTTCCTCGATATCCATGATAGTCTCCCTCAACTGTCGAAAATCTGTAATCAATGAGGTCATCCTCCTTAACTTGCCATAGATGGAGGGTTTGGTGCCCTTGATGATCATTTTTATTTGGTCCTTCTCCGAGGGCCAGGTCTGCATTTTCAGAAGCTGGCTTCTCCAGCGATCCATATAATCCTTGAATCTCTCTTCCGGCCTCTGTGTGCGGACGACCTTTTGACAAGTCTTCCATCATCCCTAACCCAATGGGTATCTATGATGTCTTTTAAGACTACAAGTTAGCATGTATGAGTGCGATGCATGGAATATATAAGTCGGCCCATTATCATTTTAAAGCATTCAACCACACCATTGCGCAGTGCAAACTTGTCCTAGTTGAAAAGGCCCAACAGGTTTACGCTTTTGTAACGACATGGCTAAACAGCTTCAAATGATAAAATGCCTAAACACAAGATGGCCCATTGGCATTTTAGAAGCTTTTGGCCCAATTTCCATAAAGCACGGACTCTTCCCAGTTTAAATAGCCCAACAAGACCATACCTAATGACAAAAGGTCCAACTGGATCCAAATGACGATAGTCCTAAACGCAAACATAAGGGTATAGTTTCTTTTGGTCCTACAACTATAGTTCATACGTAGGTTTATAGGGGTATATACAAAGGCTCTCGTCGACGAAGGGTTGCCCACGACTAGGTCTCCCCACTCAAGGGTCCAAGTGACCAAGTGAGCGCACCTTTTTTTATACACTAAGGTACGTGCCAACAAGTTATAGTGCGTGACTTACTGTCAAATGGATTTCCCATTGTAGATTCCCCAGAGGGAGAGCGAAGCGAACTCTCTTAAAAACCCAAGCCTCTTTGGCTCTTATCGCTTGGTGACATGAATAAATAACGAGTCCTCTAAATGAGTCCATCACAATCAGCTACGAGTACATGATTATGCAGGTGCCTTCACAGCTTTTCCTTATAGAAAGGTAGTGAATGAAGGAAGACACCAAACTATTACCTAGCCTTAAAAGTGCCTTTGATTAAACCCCTTCAACCCACTATAGACACGGTTAACTAAAGCACAAATAACAATCATTACAAGACATTATTTCGGGGCCGATTCTCTATCCTCAGTGGAGTCGCCAGACTATAGAACACAGAAATCGACGACGCTGTTCTAGGCTATGTGGGACTAAACCGGAGAAATAACATGGAGTCACCACTCGGTGTGAACCGGGAAAATGATTTAAGGCTACACTCACCCCTCACAAGGGAAGACCTCAAACCGTTGGGTTCGAAATGGTCCCTTACTTATGCCATTTGTAATGAAAAGATTTGTGCAATAACTTAACCGAGTCTACGTAACATCTATGTTGAAGGGTAACTTAGATCTAGTTCGCATTCATCAAAATAAATCATATGTATAAGTTTGCATGCTTTGAAAGTAAGTCATTATAACGGCAAGCATACAATATCACACAACGAGCATGTTGAATCATCGAACACAAAGAACAATTGAATAATCACTTAAACATAAACGTAAACTAAATCCTTAATATGAAATCAAAGAACTAAACCATGCATAAAGAAATAACATAATCATGCTTAAAAATAAACAATTTAGCTAGACTAATCATGCTAAATACCAAATAACGTACTAGCAACCTAATCATGCTCGAATACAAGGTTGGATGAAACGAAACACGTGTGTCTCTTAGGTGGTACGTGGCATTGTATCCTGAGTGTAAACCGTAATACCGTCCATTCGGATTCGGCAACAGAATTTACGTCCGAGTTTCCATCCGATATACCACAAAAGAGAACACACTTTCCGTTCATCCGGAATTAACATCATGCATCAATCCACAATACTCATGCGAAATAAAGTAATAAAATAAATAAAAAATAAAGGATAATAAATAAAAGGGGTGCCCTCAGGTCTAACCTCTTTTGTCATCTATAGAAAGCGCGTTACACGGGCGTCGGAAGGGTTGATGCTCCGCAACTCTTTCGGTTCACTAGTTCAACGTTTTCCTTCGCTGTTTCACTGTTTGGGCTGCTATTTTCACTCTATTTCACTGTTGTTTTCAAGGTATTTCTTGGTCACTGTTTTGAGGTAATTTAGGTCACTGGTTTTGTGGTTTTTTGGGGATTTGGGGCTACGGTTTTTATCACTGTTTTGGACAGTTTTTTATGCAGTTTTAGGGTGAATTCTGGGCAATTTTCAGTGGGTATTTTCACAGCAAACTGTCAGTTTTTTAGGGGTAGTTTTCACGGTGTTTCAAAGGGTATTGTGCGGCAGTTTGGGGCTGGTCAGTAAGATTTTTTTACGGCAGTGAGTGAGGTAGTTTGGAGATAGTTTAGGCGTGCAGTGGAGGGGTGATATGTGACTGTGGAGAGGCTAATGTGTGAAGGTAATATGCGGCAGTGAAGGTGGGCTTTTAGGGGTGTTATTGGACGACAAAGAAGGTAATTTTTCTGTGCTTTAGGCGTGAATGAGCTTTGATATTTCTTGTGTAAATATGCATGAATGATAGGGTATTGGATATGTGGTGAAGGCTTCTTTTTATAGGCAAATGGATGGGGGCTATCCTTGTTGAAAAGGAAATGATTTGTGTAATTATTGGAGATATTTTTAATTATTATGTGATAAGGAAAAATCTTTTAATTAGGGAAGTGATTGATTTAATTTGATTTCTTCTCTTTTAGTTAGAGATATAATTTGATTTAATTAGGCAAGGGATCCATGGTATTTCTTTAATTTAGGAAGGGGATTGGCTTGATTTATGCATGTGTTTAATATGTTTTTTAGTATTTTGGAAGGTGAGTGGGCGTGTGCTTTAGGGTTTCCTTGGGCGTGTGGGCTTGGTCCATTTAGTGGGCTTGGTGTGTGGCTTAGTGGTGTGCGGGCTTGGTGTGTGTCTTGCGGGGTTTTGGGCTAGGGGTGTTTTTTGAAACAGAGGTCCAACAAGCGATTGGGAGAGAGTTAGGGTTTGTTGTTCACGGTTTTTTAACTTTGAAGGAGAGAGAGTGTGTGATGGTGCCGTGGTTGAGAGAGAATTAGGGTTTGTTGTTCACGGCTTGTTTAACTTTGAAAGAGAGAGTTTGTGAAGGTGCGGGGAGCCATTAGTTTTTTTTTTCTTTTGGTGAGGCCAATTGTGGAGAGAAGATGGGAGATGAGAGAAGATGAGGGAAGAGAGAGAGAAGAGGCTAGGGTTTTCTTTGTTTCTTTTGTTTGATGATGCCGTATGACTGGAAGAGAGAGCAGCTAAGGTTTTTTTTTTTTGATTTGTGAGTGGCTTCCGAGAGCCAAGTATGGAGAGAGACGAGTGAAGATGGAAGATAGAGGCGAGGGTCCAGGTTTATTTTGGTTTGGTTGATTTGTGATCGGTGGCTAAGGGGTTTAAGGTTTATGGTTTGTTTATTTTATGTCAATGGAGGGCTCTTGTTGGCTTATTCTTTTCTTCACGTCTGCCTTGTGTTTGTGTAGGTTGTCTGAAGCCGAGAAGGGTGTGTGTCTTTTTGTTGATTTGTCGTGTCTGAATACATCAAAGGATAATGGCGGAAACATATACTCACAATGATTGGATTTGATGCACCAAATAAAATCTTTCTCCTCCTTGTCTTTAAACATTCGGTCAAGGCTCCAAGAGGAAAGGGTGGCTCGGTTTTGATACTCCATTTGTCTTCAAGATTCGGCCATGGAAGACCACCATTGAAGCTCCAAGCTTCAAGCTCCAAAAACAAATCCAAGCTCATAAATTTGTTTCCCTATCACCATAATATAACCCCATATGTGTGCTAGCACTCTCTATCCTTCATACTTCTCACGTCCAAGCCTAGATTGGAGAAGAAGAAATGAAGAAAATGGCTTGAAGCCGTGAACAAGAGAGAAGAGGAGAGTGGGTTTCCAAAAAAAATGTAAAAACCCTTAGCCTTGGAGAGAGAGGACCAAATTTCTAAAAAAGGGAGGGAGAGAAAAATTGTAATATAGATTATTTATTTATTTTCCAAAAACAAATAAAATATATATACCAAACTTTTCCAAATACCAAAAAGTCAAAAGCAAAAGACAATCAATGCTTTTCACCTTTTACCCATCACTTTTACTATTCACATCAAGTCACTTTATCAAAGTAACATGTCATGTCACATCACTCAAAGTGACAAGTGATTTGACGATTGATGCGACTAGCGATTTGACGCTTGATGTGACTTGCGTGCCGCGCTTGGATTCGAAATGCGAATGCGCTCGCAATCACTATCGGGCTCGGGTTCGCTAATTCCAAATTAACGAATTTTCCGTCGCGTCGTAATTAAATGATTATGCCTAGCGAAATCACTATTCACATCGCTAACGAATTAATTCTAAATTAATTCGTTCGCCCGAATTAAAATCTAATTTTAATTCCGGTTCGAAATCCAATTTCGTATAATATATCGAATATATTATTTTATCGAGTAATTCCAAATTAATCGTTCTCTCTCTTTAATTAATATTTTATTCCGGATAAAATATCTCCGCAATTAATCCCAGATTAATTTTATCTCTCTTCTAATTAATCCCAGATTAATTAAAGTGTGAGTCATACATAATCGGTGAATCTTCGGGAAGCGACCCATGAGATCTCCGGATATGTTGGCAGTAAATCGGGTAGTCGGACTATCCGAACACGTAAGTACCTCGTACTACGTTTACACCGATTCACAAGACAATGTTGGCTTCTAGCAAAGCGCCATGCCTACCCAATTCTCCAGAAACATGCTTACAGGAATAAGCGATCTATATCAAGCGTAGTATACCGAAGTATTGCGTATTTCTGTCCAGTATCGGATGTTCACGTGCTAGGCCTGGGGCTGAAATTGTGTCTGCCCCGTACGAAGCACATATCGTATGTCTGGTAACTAGTCTCTATAATCGGATATACATGACCTAGTCATAATATCCCAATAGCTCGAGCATTTAAGAGAACGAGTTCCGTATCCTACGTGACCATCATCTCCATATGACTGGAGTGACACTTCCGTCTTGACATCACACCCAACACACTACGATTCTCAATATACCCAGCATCGGCGTACACAGAACCGGTTAAAGCACTGGACTACCTCAACTAAAGTATATTGATTGTCGTATGTATTAGCGGTGCAAGTCTCAGGTTAAGACCAAATACATCTACCCTGATTGCAGACTCCATAGACACATAGTCATACTACCAATGGGATTCCGCGGGGGATCTATCCAGAGCGAAGCTGTTTCCCGTACCATCGGTAAAACACAACCTCCTATTACACTTGCATGAGTATCCTATACCCAAATATATGATAACTATGTCGTTGTGCCCTCACAAACGCGCACAAGTGTAATACTAGTCTTTTACGTATTTATCGATGTCCAATCTCGATAATACTCTGACTAGGGATATTTAATGATTTATCCTTCGTGGACTGATACTGTCTCATATCATTCTCTATCCAGGAACAAATCATAGGGACCTCTCATCATTTATATTCTAGGTGATCTAATCACAAATGATAAGAGTGCAATCTCCTTTGTCACATAGTTAATTTGTACAACAACACCTGATCTGTTCAAATAGTGATGCTATGGGTCATAATTGTCCAACAATCTCCCACTTGGCATATAGCCAGTCACTCGAGTCTCTGGACACCGAACTATGTAGGATTCGTTCAAATCGCTGAGAAATTCTTTCGTCAGCGGATTTCCATGATTATCGTCTGATGCGATTTATTCGATCATCACATCACCACAATGTATGATCCGAACGAATCAGATGAATATCGAAGTATGTATCTGGATCGTTGATGAGACCATTAATTCTTTAGCCTGTGTTGACGCCTAGCTCAACCGCTAACAGAACTATATCTAATCTAATTAGATTTGTTATTGACCCAGATGGCTTCTATTGCTGCTTCAGCTGCTGTAATTAACCCGCATTTGTTGTTTATTCGGTAACATTATCTTGCTTGGAAGATTTCCAACTCACTGTACGTTATTCAAATTGTATAGTACCATTGCGACTTTTAGTCGTCTTTATCGGTTATAAGAAACTTGCTACAGTGACCCTAGTCACTTCAAGTTCTCCTTCTCCATAGACTAAGACAGCATCCTTAGTTCTCTAAGATACTAACGAATGTTCTTAACATTAATCCAGTGACTATCACTCGGATTGGCCTGTTGTGAATCCATATGCTCAAAGCGTATGAGACACCAGGTCGCGTACATTTTTCAATGTACGGTTTCTCGAGAGAGTATCGAAAGCCAAGCTTTCGCCGATAGTTATTTTATGGGAATATCATTTCCATGAAATGACTTATATATTATCATTATTTTATAGGACAACCACTGTCAGTGCGCTCCCACTAACCTTCTTATATACACAAGAATCTTTTCGTTTTTGAATTAAATCATAAATCATTATTATTATATCAAAACGATAGTTCCAAGAACCTAATGCTTGCTTCAATCCAAACATGCATCGAATAACAAGCAGTATCAAAATGGATTTACCATGGCAACAGATAAAAGGTTGAATCGTAATCAAAACAATATTGATAACGATACCTTTCCGCTACAAGCCTAGCTTAGTACGTTGGTATGTTGCCATCAATGTACGTCTTCCTTTTAGAATTATAAAGTACCAATAGGCATAATGCCTGTGGTACATCAACTAGTATCCAAACTGGTTGATATACATGGAATCCATTTCAAATTATCTGGAACTTTGCCATAATAGGGAGTTGATACCTTGTATCACTTCCTTATACGTAGTCAGTTGGTATTCCTCAATAAGATGGACATCTTTATGAGGTTAGATCAGAAACCCATACCCTAAGTTGTTTTCTGACTCTCTCCGACTTACGCGGTTCTTGTGTATTCGAAGATTAATAGTAATAGTTTCATCCTTGATGAACTATTTGTGTTCCATTAGGATTCAGTGCCTTGAACAGTAATACTCCGATTTTCATCGAGTTTTACTATCCTCCCCCTTACCACTGCATATCGGTATTCCTCTCAGGAAAACCGCATGTGAGCAACAATCTAATTGTTCTCAGGTGAGATGTATAAGTACAATACTTATGGTATCCCTAGGATAACTTATATTTGGCACTTATTCATTTGGGTTCTTGTTTGGTATCATCCAAACGTATGTCTAGCATCCCAAATCTAACAGGAATGTGAAACCCAGTTTCTTTTCCGTTCATATCTAATACGTTATCTGTCAACAGATTATTATGGAACCTTATTCTAAATAAGTTCTTACACTGTTTAGCATATCCGTTGAAGGAAATGGTAGCTCAGAGCGACTCGTGATTAACCTTATTATGTCTAACAAAATTCGGTTAATCCTATTTAACCACGTCAACTGACGTGTTCCGTTAGGAGTCCTCATTTGAAAGAATACTATACTCTTCAAGTATACTAGGGACTTATTGCTTAAGTATTTTCCATTACGGTCTTACCATGACGTTTTCATACTTTAGCCGATCTGTTTATCTATTCGTGTCGAAACTTGAAAGTTTCCGATTTGTGTTTCAAAAGAACACATAACCATACGTGATGCCACTTCCGTAAAGGTCACGAAATATTTATATCCATATCTAGCACAACTAGACATGGGCCCACTTGCTTCACTATGAACTAGGGCTAACAGATCAGTGCACTTACACTTTTAACAAGTAAATAGTGTTTAGGCATTTTGCCCAATAAACAGATTCGTAGACTTTATTTGAATGGAATCAATTAGTCCTGGTACCCGCTCTTCAAAAGTGCGGATATACGAGTCTTGTTTGATAGTGTCCTTGACAACTATGCCACATTTGAGTTTCTTAACTGATCAAATCAATTTGAGCTATTTATTTGTCATGTTATATATTTGAGATATTATTTATATTCAAAATATAAATTCTGTTATTCACATCTAATGTGTTTATCTCAATATCATCTTTATATAATGAAACATTTTAGTGTTCTAGAATATAAAGGTACACCCGCAACGGGTTATACGCGATATAGAGATAATGTTTCTAGTCAAACTAGTTACATTATAACAGTTTCCAATTTTAGGTACACACCCGATGTATTTCCTAAACTTAGGTATCTGCGGTTAAAACAGTAACTTTCGTCCTGTTTCCAACTTGAGCATTTAAGAGAACGAGTTCCGTATCCTACGTGACCATCATCTCTATATGACTGGAGTGACACTTCCGTCTTGACATCACACCCAACACACTACGATTCTCAATATACCCAGCATCGGCGTACACAAAACCGGTTAAAGCCCTGGACTACCTCAACTAAAGTATATTGATTGTCGTATGTATTAGCGGTACAAATCTCAGGTTAAGACCAAATACACCTACCCTGATTGCAGACTCCCATAGACACATAGTCATACTACCAATGGGATTCCGCGGGGGGTCTATCCAGAGCGAAGCTGTTTCCCGTACCATCGGTAAACACAACCTCCTATTACACTTGCATGAGTATCCTATACCCAAATATATGATAACTATGTCGTTGTGCCCTCACAAACGCGCACAAGTGTAATACTAGTCCTTTTACGTATTTATCGATGTCCAATCTCGATAATAATCTGACTAGGGATATTTAATGATTTATCCTTCGTGGACTGATATCGTCTCATATCATTCTCTGTCCAGGAACAAATCATAGGGACCTCTCATCATTTATATATCTAGGTGATCTAATCACAAATGATAAGAGTGCAATCTCTCCTTTGTCACATAGTTAATTGTACAACAACACCGTGATCTGTACAAATAGTGACGTTATGGGTCATAATTGTCCAGCATTTCACGTCCAACCAAGCATGCTCGTCCATAAAAAAATAAATATAGTAAATGGTGCCCTGAGGTCTTACCTTTTAAGTTACTTCTTGGAAACCAGAAGGATTAATGTTTCCTCGTTTTTCCCAGTTTTCTGACTCGGTTTCTTTTGGACCACTATTTGGACGGTTTTAGGCACTGTTTTTTTTCTCGGTTTAGGGGGCTGTTTTAGGAACTATTTTTGTCTCGTTTAGGGGTTGTTTTAGAAACTATTTTGTCTCGATTTATGAGGTATTTTAGGAACTATTTTATCTCGATTTAGGGGATGTTTTGTGTTTGTTGTTTACGTGTCTTTGCTTTGGGCTGAAGGAGTTGTTTTGTTTATGTGCCGAGTGTCAGGTCAGTTTGTTCTTTGGTTATGGGGTAGTCTTTGGTCGGTTGTCTGTGCAGCTGCTTTGTGGCTTGATTTTTGTTTCCTCCTGATCGGTGGGGGTGTTGTTTATTTGTTAGTTGCTTGGGTTGAAGGTTTTGTTGCTTTGTTGTTTGTTGATTCGGTGC